>CM045553.1:33315700-33351622 GCA_024721245.1 Mitragyna speciosa | reverse complement strand
AACTAAGGAGCCTAATTTCAACATCTGTAAGGTTTTAGTTGTTGTAGAAATGGGCTAAATATCAGTATGTTCGACAAACTTTCTGCACCCATCCCATGTTGCAGGGATTCTCAAACTATTCTTGGGCAAATAGAGATTATGGAAATAAACTAAGTATATCAATTTACTTTTTTTGGAAAGAAAGTATATCAGATTACTCTTATCAAGTCATATAAAAATAATTAGACTTCGTAATTGATATAATTTCCAAATTCTTGAAATGCATATTCTGTGGTTCCTAAACTGCCATGCTGTTTTGTACTGCGGTCATAGTTTTGTTTTTGGCTTGTGTTTTTTGGTAAGCAAACGGCTGTACTCGCTAACTTTTCAACGCGCAATAATGAATTTTAATATAAAACAACCCAAGACTTTTCTAAACCACTCAAAACTCATACCCATCCCAAAGAGAGGAGTAGTAGGAGGAGGAGAATTACAGAGAATTCAACAAAAAAGCATGCAGCTAAAACATTTTAGCCACAAGCATCCTATTTTTGAATGAAGTGGAGGATGATGGACAAAATAGGGTCTGTTATGCATGCCAAAAACCAGTCCTTGGCCCTTTGTATGGTTGCCAGGAGTGTGATTTCTCTTTGCACAAAACAAGTGCAGAGCTTCCCCGGAAGATTTTATACCCCATGCACCCACAACATCCGCTTATCCTCTTGCCAGAGACGCCTTATCCAACCGGGCATGGCGTTTGCAATGCCTGTTTGCAAGTATTGAAAGGCTTCACCTACCACTGTTCCCTTAGCAAATTCGATATAGATATTGAGTGTGCATTTACAGAGCGTAGTTTTCAGCACAAATGCCACCAGCACCCGCTAACACTGCTTCTAAGGTCTGCCTTCTTGTATTGTGATGCCTGCGGCACAAAAGGTAAAGACTTGTCCTACACTTGTTCTACCTGGCCATTCTGGATCCACAAGAGCTGTGCTTCTCTGCCAAACACAACCGAGTGCAGGAATGATGATCATCCGCTGACTTTATCTTATTCTGTGTCCAGCAACTACTGGCATCTGAATATCAAATGTGACTCCTGTGAGGTAATGATCTATCCACTCAACTGGCTATATTTCTGTGCAAGATGCAGAACTTTTCTCCATATCAAATGCGCCATATCTGAGAAAAAGCCAGAAAGGGACTACCTGCTCTTCCTTGTAAGACCTTCCTTTTTTTCATTCTCGATGGCTTGTTCTTGGTTTTGCCATCAAATGTAACAAATTCGTATTGCCTTGATTTTGTGGTTTCAGAGATGGTCAAGAGGAGATAAGAGTCAAAGAAGATCTCAATTCTGACATATTACACCTTCCAGTGATGGATATACATGGAGATGTGATTGGAAAACTGGAAAAGAATATTAACAGCAGAGGGAAAAACACAAGGAAAGAGCTGAAACATTTTGCTCATGAACATAAACTTGATCTCTTTGATGAAGAATATGACAATGAAGGGAAGAATGAAAAGATGGTATGCAACGGCTGCATCCAACTCATCACAGCTCCATTTTACAAGTGTGCTCAATGTGAATTCTTTCTCCATAAAATTTGCGCCCAATTACCAAAAAGTTTGCAACATCCTGTTCACCCTCAACACCCACTTTTCATTGGAAGCCTTCCTAACTTCTTTGAAGTTTTCTTGTGCCATGGCTGCAAGCAACTATCGAATGGATTATTTTTCAAATGTGAAATCTGCAACTTCTTCCTTGATGTCAAATGTGCTTCCCTACCTGCAGTAGTATCACATGAAGCTCATAGCCATTTCCTCGTTCAGAAAAGAGGTCTCAATTTTGTCTGCAATGCCTGTGGGTCTAATTATTCTACTGCAGCTATAACCTGTAAAGCTTGCAATTTTCACCTAGATCCTGGTTGTGCAGTATTGCCACCTACTACTAGGCATAGATGGGATAAACAACCCTTGATTCTGAGTTATCCTCCCTTCAGCGACCATCCAGATGAATTCTACTGTGAGATATGTGAACTGGAAATACACCCCAAGTTCTGGCTATATCACTGTAGTGAATGTGATTATTCTTTTCATCCTAGATGCATTCTCCAGCTTGACGACTATTCTAACATTAAGTTTGGAGGCACCTTTAAAGTCGATAATCACCCTCATCCTCTCACTTTTGTTCACTCCAATGAAGCCAAGTCCGCATGTGATTATTGTGGAGAAAGCTTAGAATATGTGATCTCTGAATGTGCAGCCTGCAAATTTCACTTGTGCCGATCATGTGTTCATGAAATATCCCTTATGCCATCTTCTTCCCAGTATTCCTTACTGACCTAAGCTAGCATCTTTAAGTTTTCCATTTGCAAGAAGATAGCAATAAAGTGAATATTACTTTTCTTTCTTTTTATCTAAGTAGTGAACACCCAATATCATATGGTTGTCTAGCGTCTCACTATGGTATCTTGGTAAAATCTCTCAAAGTATTCCACAAGTGCTAATTGAAATGACACATATCGTGCCCCCCCTTCTTCCCCCCCCCCCCCCCCCCCACCCCCCCCAAAAAAAAAAAAAAAAAGACACCCTCAGGAGGCATAGTTATATAGATTGTTGCTGATCCTACTATACACCAGCCAAAAAACAGACAAATGAATTTTGTGGAGTGGGCAATGTCTTAAGTCTCCAGTGACAGGTTAAATAAGCTAGCATATACTACAAAATTGGCTCATCATTGTATGGCACAGAGTTTCATTATCACATCACTATAATAATTGAAGGAAATTTAATTGATGATATCAACTTCAGAGGTGAATCTTGACACTCAGATGGTGAAGCAACATAATAAACACAGCAGACATCTTGTTAAACAACATGTAGATTGTACATTATAAAAGCACCTAAAAATTGCAATATGTTTTTTGCTTTGGAACCTGCATAGAACATACTCTTCAAAGCTTGAGATATGTGGAGAATAAGATGAAACATATAAACCACAAAATTTGGAAGAATCCACTCTCCTCAGTTCCCCAAAAAAAAAAAAAAAAAAAAAAAAAAAAAAAAAAAAAAATTCTGGGTATTAAATGAAGTCAATTTGATTTTGGCAAGGTTAAGTATCCAGACCCGAGGTGAAACTTCTCAATGTGGAAGGTTGTCAAGCAGGTGAACTAAAGTTTTAGGACTTCAAGTATAGTATTCTTTCTCACTTCAACTACCATATGAAGGATGGTCATCAATAAGGATAAGAGAGCAACATGGTAAACTATCAACATCTTCGACCAAAAACAAGAAGCAGGAGATATAGAGAGGTATATCTCTAACTGCAATGGTAATCGCCATTGCAAGTACACTTCAGAATATCAAGTTTCTATACTATGAATCCAAATCAAGTGAAATTTCCTACAAAATAAAGATGTAAAAGAAAAAGATTCAACAAGCATTTCGTCTGAGATTTATTTCATAAGTGAACCAATATTTGAACAAAACCACTCAACTCAACGTATGTTGCTCAGTAATGGCCAACCAAACCAGAAACTTAATTTGGAGCCACCACTTACAAAATTCTTTACATGGTCCAGGCATGGTGTTCAAATAATGTTTGTACCGAAGTAACTTGAACTCTTCTCTTCCCTAAATGTACCTGTGTCGAACACGACATAGACTCTAGCATTGATACGGGACCTGTATCCGGGACTTAATATTAAGTTTGGGCACCTCAAACTAATAACACAAAAAGGGTGCGGGCCCCCTGGGGGCGGAAGGAGAGAGGACGCAAAGTTCATATTGCAATTGAAACCGCAATGTTTGTACGAGTTAGGATTTGATTCTAATTGCAATGACTCTTTCATTTCTCTCACTTATATGCTCTTTTTCCTTATTAACAAACGGGTTTTCAAAAGCATACATAGATACATATTCTTTTAATCACGAGTCATAAAATAACTAAAGTCAACTTTACGTCATTAAGTATGTTCCTTACAAACGGGGACACAAGACACAACCTCGTACTAGCGTCCAATGATTTGGCAGTGCCTCCATATCCAACTTCTACAAAATTAAGAATTTAACATCTGGACACGTGCCCATAAACAAAACCCATACCCGAGTCCAAGTAACATAGGTTTTCAAGGCCTTAATAATGTCAGCAAACTCAATAAGCCAATGAATTTCGAATGCCCTACGACTTCATGATTAATTTACCCTTTTGAGTTTTCACCTCTAGTTCAGCACACCATCAAAATCCAGTAACCCTCCACCTGATTAGGTAAAATCCAGTTCAAGAACAGCAACCAAGCCCCATAATCACAACACTGGAAAATATTGAACAAATGACCACAAGCAACTTTGACAAGGAAAAGAATAAGGTGACACAGTTTGTTATCTTGTTCTCCAATCAATGACATGGTAGGACCTATTTTACCGGTTCACAGAGAGAATGCTGCACCTATCACCAGCAATATATCAAAACAATTCAGTGCTTAATTCAAACACTATGGATCACATATTTGATGGCATGCCATGTTGTTCAAGTTTTCTTGTTCACTCATTCTCCAAATCTCAATAATGGATCACATGTTCCGATGGGGAAGGGCATCCACCAACTACTGATATCGCCCCAAACCACCAACCCAATATAGTCTATAAATACTGTCCCTCATCTAATGCTCAAGCCACATTTAGAATGGCAAAAAAATGAAGTTTTAAATCCAACTTAACAAGTAAGAACAAAAACTAATAACAAGCACAGCTAACATTTATGTGGTGAATAACCCAAAAATAGCACCAATCCACATCCAACCCCTTCATGAGTTATTCAGAAAAGAACATATCCAATCAGCATGAAAGATCATATATAACAATTTGATTAAGTGATTTTCAAACGTTACACAAAACAACAGACGATGACATCATTGTACAATCAATCAAAACCAAAATCACTAAGCAAATTCTCTATTTTAGACCACCAACCCAAAAAAGAAAAGAAAAAAGACATGTTAAATTCAATCCGATTCAATGGCAAAATTTACATATGATCATTTGAGGAAACAACCGGAGAAGGGCCTCAGATTGGATGCACAATTCTTGTATCAACCAACATGGAGAGGACCAATATCTCCACTTCTGAGGGAGCTAGCAATCTCATCAGCAACAGACAAGCAACACAGAACCCAACCATTCAATGCTGTCCATATCAGATTTGCTAACCAAAGAGTCATACTCCATGGCAGTGCCATACCTCTATAACTTTCTTCCTCCTTTCAATCCGATCTCCAAATCTTCGAAAATTCAAGAATCTATCAAAATCCAAAATCTCAACCTTCTTGTCCAAAACAAGCTTTTCAAAATCCAGAACCCTACCTCCAAATAAACTTCAAATCCCTTAATTTGGAGAGTTTCTCACAAATTCAGCAACTTTTCCCAAATTCAAGAAAAACCCACAAAAACATCAACCTTCAATTGCACTTTCCCTTTCTTAAATTGAAGAAATAATCGAAACCCAAGTCATATCCATTTCCCAAAATTCCACATTTAGATGCTTTGATAGAAAAAGATGGCGCCTCCCAACCCTTTTTAGCTAACAAGATTCCCTAGAAGACAAGCAGGATTTTGTGCATAAAACCCAATCTGGCAGTTGATAAGAAAGGAAGGAATAATTATTGACAAGTACAGTATATTTAATAACTGGACGATACAACTGTACTTGACCGGATGGACCAGGCTTCGCAACTTTAAAGCTTTCCATTTGAACTTTTCATTTGGAACAATTCCGCGTCGAGATCAACAGATATAGACGCATCAAATCAAATACACTCTTGCCTTGTTGATTTAATATACATCGTTCACAATCAAATTGCGCACTTGTCAGCCTCTCCCTGCCGAATGCTGACAATTCTCAATTTCACCGCCCGCGGATTTTATTTTTTGGTAATTTGGGTGTGCAATTGAAATTGTTTGATGCAAATAATGGAACACTAAAATTGATAGGGTGGGGACTAAATAATAAACGAACCTACTAATTTAATAAGGGTGAGTAAACTGAAAAATGGTTATTATTTGTTGTGGCATCTAATACATTGTTTCACATTTTTTGTGGCTTTTAATATCAATCGTTAACTTTTTTTTTTTTTTTTTTTCCTTTTCAACTGATAATCCACACGGCGAACGGTACCATCAATTACTCTAGCAGTAGTGATGGCAAAAAGGTGAAAAGCTGATCGATACTTGAATCGAGTTTGATTCGATAGAAATCCATTTGGTTTACTAATTAATTAATCCGAATTTAAATAAGATTTAACATTAGTTAAGTTCAAATATAAAAATATAGAATTACTTGAGCTTGAATCGAATTCGGCTCAATAAAAATTCGTTTTAATTTGATATTAAAAATTAACTAGAAAAACTTGAACATAGGATCTCGCCTACTACAGACGTGCAGCTAATTGGGCATTGAAACTGGGCAGTGTGCACTTTGCTTTTTTGTATTATCATTTTTTTAGCCTACTTATCAAGTAACGAGAAGTACATTATATGATTGATTGACTTTTTTAGGAGAAAAAACTTTGTTTAGTTATACATTTTTTTATAAAAATTATGTTAAATATTCTCAAATCGTATTTTTATATAAAAAATATGTATATCCAAAAGGTGTTATAGTATTATTTTCTTAAAAAAACACTGTAGAAAATATCATCACGGAGTCCAAGTGAAAGTTAGGGAATTAAAATCAAGTCTTTATTCCAATTTTCTTTAATTTCATGAATATGAAAAATGCCATCAAATTTGAAACATTTTCAAGAAGCGATAAATATTTTAAATTATCATATATTTCGGTAGAGCACAAAATAAAAAAAAAATTGGCACAAGAATTGCATTTTTTTCAACTTACAAATGATTTTCTGTGAATTTCCAAAGAAAAACACATTTTTATAGCATTTTTCAGCTTTTTTTTTTATATTTTGAAATCGCCTAGACATCTAATCAAGTGCATGACCATCATACACCTTCATTTTCTTCCAACAACTCCGATATCGACGTGCGTGACCATTATGTCCCTTCATCTTGTTTGTGCAACACGAAGACAAACTTAAAAAGGTTGAACTTTAATTTTTCCAACTCAATTTTCTTAGGATCTATGGCGTTGCAAAGCTCTTTATGGCGTAGCTAGAAAAGAACTAGCAATGTTGAATCTGATTACAGTTTTGGTCCTAGTTTCACGATTTTCTTCATAATTGTTTCTTTTTTATTAACGATATTCTAGGAGTTATTTATTCTTTTTCAAATCATTCTTCCTGAGAAGCAAATGATCTTTAAGGTTTCTTTTTACAAAAGATATGATAGTTGGGAACGAAGTCGAACGATCAGAATTCTATGATTCTACCCCAAAAGTTGGAGGTTCAAATCCTATCCATGCCAAATTTCCCTTCCTTATGTAATAGTATAGGTTTATCAAAAAAAAAAAATGATACTTCTTTATTCTTTTTCAAAGCATTCTCCCTGAGAAGTTAAGGATATTTAAGATTTATTCAAGCCGTCAATTATCGATGACATGACACATGTGAAAGTGGAAATATTTTTTATTCCAAAATCGCTAAAATAATTGTATAAATCTAAACAAAAATTGCTCTCAAGTATTGTAATAAATAAGAATAATTTATATAAGTAATAAAAAGAAGTTATTCTCGTTACTTTTATTGTTACTTTTTTGTTCAAAGTCAGATTTTCCAATTCCAAACTGAATTATGTACTTGCAATCTTTAGTTAATTTAGCATTCGAGGATTCTACTCATACCACTTCAGGAAGAATTGTTAATAGGAGTTGTTTTTAATATATATATATATATATATATGTATGTATATGTACACACACACACACACACACACACACACACATATATATATATATATATATATATATTAAATACGTGCTTGCAATTGTTCTGTAGCTTTGCTCTTGATTTCCGAATATCTTCTAGTGACTTTGTTCCATTTTCATATATCACAATACCCACCAAAACAACAAAAACCCCAAAAAAAAAAAAAAAAAAAAGCCACCCCCCAAAAAAAAAAAAAAAAAGCTGAAAAGTGCAGTACAACATTTAACCACCAAAAACACAATTTGGAAATCTTCTATGATATTAATATGGAAATTTTTGAAATAAATACTTAGCTTGATAATTGAAGGGCTGAAATTGATTATTTGACAATAATAAAATTCAAAATAAAGGAAGTACCAAGTAATTATGAACTTGAGACTTGTACAAAGCTAATAATGGTTGCGTGTGGAGGATGTAATTGTTATACGATATACTATATAATTGCACCATAAAGAGTTACTTGGGAGCATATTAAATATTTTATTTGTATACATAAACTCTTTTGTACAAGAACAATAATATTATGTTATTGTATACCTACAAATGCACTAACTGCACACAACCAGACTAACTCTCACCTACACTTGCCCCAGCTTGTACGTTTTGCATTACAAGTGTCATTTATAGTTGGCTAATTTGATATCTATTTTGATCTCCAAAACCATAGATGTTTAACAATTAGGCTAATCCTTGTGTGTAAAATTTGTATACTTTATTCAACTTTAAAAATTTATTGAACAAAAGATATGACATTCAAGATTGACAAAATATTGTAGAATAAAACAACAAAGAAGCTATTTCTTTACACCTTCAAGAAAAAGTTGTCTCAGACATCAAATACTTTACTTTGTGGAACAAGCCTTGATGGTGAAAAGGGTCTGAAGAAGACTCAAGACAAGAAGGGAAATGCCTCCAAATAAAGCAAGGGCTTTCCACGGACTCTGGAAATATGTATGAATGAGTTCACCTATCCATGTCTTTGCCTTATTGCTATAGTGTGCTTCAATTTCGTCTTTCACATCTTGGAACGTATCACTTACGTACTCACCAGGAATTATGATATTTTTATATAATTTTACTACTTCTTCATCACTGTCTAGGCTGGAGAACAATATCTTCTTTTCTCGTAGCTCTTTCGCATCCATGGGGCTGTCCAAGAGTGATTTCATGAATTCAAGATAATCACAAACCGGTAAGTAAGCAGTCTGTAAACACATTTCGAAGGCGACAAGATTTGCATAGAATATCCTGGCATTATCATTTGGATAGTCAACTGGAACATCCAGTTGAGCATAGAAATAACCTGATTTGAATTTGAAGCCATTCAACGAACAATCAGCGCTAGGTCTAAAGTGAATACCCCTTGCCTTCAGATCACTAACTGAACGAAATGAATGAATATATTTCTCTAATAAACCCTTATTATCATGACTTTGCCTCCTCCATGTGAACCTTGTGCCCACGTTTCCAATGTGTCTAAGAAGAAATCGCAATGCATCATTACAAACAATCAAGCAATTATTAGGACAAGATGACCTTGGTTGAACTTCATCTGATGGTTGAATTTCATCTAATGGTTGAACTTCATCTGATGGTTGAAATTCATCTGATGTTTGAACTTCATTTGATCTAGAGACAACAAATAGCCAAAGAGCCTCGACAAGATGAAGGGGTTGCTCTCCATTATCATTCATAGGTAATGAGTGATGCTTATCACCCCCAAAAACAGAATAATTCAAGTACATGCGAAGCATTTCGTCCCATTTTTCTTCCCCGTATCGTAGAACGATCAGGAGCTTAAGAATGAAACAAGGAATTTGGTTTTCTAGTAATAACATATCATGATCTAACATGCCAGATACCAAATTACCAAGATGCCAATTTGCAGTAAGAAAAGATTGTTCACCAGTTAACATCAACATGTAGTTTATGATAAAGCAAGCATCAAGAAGCATCATTTGGGCAAATGTTTTCTCATCATATGCTTTTGTGGACTCCTCAACATAACAACTTCTAGCTTCATTTATTTTCTCACGTACCTTGGTGTAGAAAAATGACACGTCCTTCCAGCTATCTGCAACGAACATATCCAGTGTCCTGAGCTTGAAATCCTCTACAAGCTGGAGCTCTTTTTTCCCGTGGTGATATGGACCTAAAGAAACTACCAAAGGATCATAGTCCAGTTGGTGCAGGTTGTTGAGTTGTCGTAACAGCGGAGGAACTTTCTGCACATGACGTTTTGGTTCCCTTCTTTCAGCTTGCGGAAGCTTCTCTAGTAGAATAATTTTATCTTTGGCTTCATCATCAACATTCTCACCAAGTTGTTGTTCCTCCGTTGGCATTTTAGAGGCTATCTTAAAACTCGTAATTTACTTGGTCAGCTAGGTACAAACACCTAATACATGTCAATATATGGAAATTAAAGTTTGAGACTCTCTGCACATGATTCCTTGGCAACGAGTAGTTAAAAGCTCTTTTCATCCTTTTTTAAGTAAAGCATTCTTCCATTGCAGTATAACTTCTAAAAGTTAGCTGTTTCTGAAAACAAAGAATAAAGTAATAGATCATGGCTAAAACACAAGCTAACTGATGCATATAGACAATAAGCCAAGGATCTCCAAATTAGCTGTAGATATATAATGCAACCAAAAAAAAAAACACACACACACACACTAGTTATATAGGACCAATTGAACCACACCAGTCATACTGGACAATAATGTTACATGAGGAGAGGAGAGGAGAGGCCAGGGTGGAAATCAAGCAAGAATTAAAGGTAGAACTTATTTTATAGGACTAATAGAAAAGAAATGTTTCCCCTGCCAGCTTCCTAATGAAAGAATAACAACGAATAATTGAATAACATCCATGGCCCAGAAAAAGGAATTTTATAGTAAAATTCCCAGAAGAAAAACATAAAAGTGGCATTTTTTTTCCTTCTTTTCACTTTAGATCAAATATATCTATCATATTAAAAGGACGAAGAGAACAATCATTTCCACTATATATTTAAATATTACCATTTATACTGAATAAGTTGAAATATATTTAGCATGACTCTTTTGATACTATGTCATTGAAAGTGGTAAATAAATCAAACCAGCATAAAATTTCATTCCGTTTGAACATCAAAAATGATTTTTGCTAGACGTTTTCGCTTCCAAAACACAAAAAACTGCATTCAAAATTTTTGCTCAGTAAAGAAGTGGCAGTGTTTTTTGTTTCTTTTCTGATTAAAGGATCAAAGCAATGCCACTGACATTGCTTTGATCCTTTAAGAATATTAATAAGCAAGAGAGAGTCTGATTCCAGTTGAAATTGCGAAATTCCTTGATCACTACATAAACGAACCTCCAGTAACACCGCCTTGAATTTTGCTTTCGAGTTAGATCCAAAGCCAAAAGAACTAGCAAAGGCAAAAATTAATTAAAGTTTGTTACTACCGCCACCACATAATTCCCGATTGCCTTTAAAGCATCCCCGAGATATCCATTTCACCACTGACACCTTAATCTCCATTTTCCTCTTACGCATACTAAGGTATAGATCGGCCCAGGAGGAGTGATTTACTGGAATTTTAAACTTCATCTCCAGGAGCAACAAAATATCAGTATAAATTTTCCAAACAATATGTTCCTAAAGTTTCAAAGTACCTGAAAAGAACCAATCATTCCGGGCTTTCCATAGATGCCATAGTATGAAAGATATGATGCAGAAAGGAAGTGAATTGATTTGAAGTAGGCACGATCCACCATTTCATCAGCCTCTACGAACTTGAACCTTCTCCGGAGTAATTCCCACTGGTCCTCCCAAAGATCCCAGATTCTAGTCGAGATTTCTACCAAACTAAAAATATGCTCCAAAGCTTCCACAGAAGGCATTAGGCAGCAGAAACATTGAGAAGGCCCAAAAATATTAAATTTCTGAATAACATCCACCGTGGGGATATTCCTGTGTAGCAATCTCAAGAGAAAAAAAGAAAATTTCAAAGGAATGTGTGAGCTCCAAATGCTTTTAAAAATAAGACACGAAGCATGAGAATCCCCAACCACATCATAAGCAGAACTTAACAAAAATTTTCCTGAAGTCGATGGAACCCAAACCATTTCATCAACAGAATCATGAACTTAAGGATCTTTGTTAAGTATCTTCTGCACAACAAATTGGGCAGCAATGTTTGCAACCGGTTCCTATCCCATCGCCTCTCTAAACGAAATCTCTCACTTGATAGTCAGCGTGAGAGCAACAAAAATTAGATAATGGACCATGTCCCATCCAATTATCATGCCAAAAATTCAAAAAATCCCATTTAATTAGAGCAACAATAATTGTGATTTTGTTCAATATTCATATCTGCAATTATTTGGATTATTATATATTTTATGCCTAATGCAAATTATTTAGAACAATTTTACGTATTTATATAGTTTTCTTATTTTTGTAGATCGGCATAACTGGTAGTAACAATTTTCAAAGAAACTTTCAACTTAATAAATTATAAAATGATGAAATAAATTTATGCACATCTCTTCAATACAAATTTCAAAATAATACAAATTTTCTTACATTCTATCTTCTTATGAAACTGTCAATTTACTCTACATTGCCTTTTTTTCACTCAGTACAACCAGACTAACTCTCACCTACACTTTCCCCAACGAGTAATTTCTGTAATTGCGATGAAATAAAAAATCATTCTCGCAAAATAATGTTTTTGGATTGGTCTTCTAGAATCGGGGTCTGTTTTAGAGGTCAATGCGAAGTCTTGACTATATGAATGAGTGTGAATGCGAAGCTCAGACCATTTTTTTTTTTAATAGTAATCTCCCATTGGGGCTGAAAGCATTATTGTTTTCTTTGTTGACTGTTTTAACATATTGAATGCAGCTTTTAGTACAGAATCTGCAAAACTCCGGCTTGTGCCAAAATACGATGGGGTTTGTTCATTACAAATTTGGCTTAATATTATCCCTTCATTTTAACCTTTTAAATCTGAACCATTACTTTATATCAAATCAAATGGCACTTGTAAGGTCTGAAATTGACATAATAATAAGCATAGGGTTACACATGCACTCCCCTGAACCATCTCCTTGTCTAGGCACGCAATCACGCACTTGCAATTTTTGACCCACAACCAGTAAAGCAACTCATCAACTTGCTATAGAGTTATGAGCCCTGTTGCTTATTCCTCGGAAACTAACCACTAAGCATATTTTAATGTAAAGTTATGGGGGAAAAAGGAGTATTAAATATGGAAATGGAAATGGAAATGTTCAATGCAGGCTTTGGTTTATGTGGAATGTTTTACATTCCTATTCTATTTAGCCCAATATCTATCACTCCGATTTTCTTCTTCTTTTTTTTTTTTTTTTAAGGGGGTTAGTAATCTTTCAGATTTATGTATTCCATTGAAAGGATTAGTGAATGGTATTATATATGGTTAGGTTGATGGGATCCTTTTTTTTCAAATTATAGTTTTTTTGCATTAATTATCTTAAGAATAAAAAGTCTAATTTTTTTTAATTTTTAATACACTTGGGTCTTTACCTAAATGCATTTTTAAAAAACTTATTGAGTTCAGCCCCCAATATAATTCTAAGCACCAACTTTCGAAGTACTATGCCAACTTTATAATAGCTAACAAAATTTGCCTGACTGTATTCAAGCGTCAACAACTCTATTGCCTTTTATTTCTTCATTAGAAGACCAAAAAAGAATTAGCAACCAGATTTGGTGCTTAGATTTTCTAAATTATTTTGTTACCTTTTCCTCAGATTCAAAAAAAGCAGAATCCAATCACCATATCAATCTTAATTGAAGAAAGCTCAATGAACATCACTTCTTCTTTTATTGGCAACCATAGTTAGCGAACTATCGTGAGTTTAGTTAAATTATTTAAATAATTTTTAGGTCTTGACAAGAATAGATGAATGGTCTAGCTGGGAGAAAAAGATAGTGACCAACAAATTCTGCAAGTATAAGTGGAAGTGATTTGAAGTGCTTTTTTATTATTATTATTTTTAGTTTATAGCAAGAGAATTCATCAACTACATCTATCGACCGGTACAACATAGGAACATCATATCATTTTCCACTTCCTTTATTTGCACACAATGAGAAGCTCTCGCATTTAAGGATGCGAGCACATCATGAGCTTCTAATCGAAAATGCGAGATCATCAATTTGGAAAAAAAAAAAAAAAGGCCAACAAATGCGAGCCGGCGGTAATTGATATGAGTTCTTGAGCTCGCATTTGCTGAATGCGAAGATCTCTTCCCCACAAACCCAATTCAAAACTGTCATTATATTTGCACAATGATTTTTCATTGCATCACAAAATGAGGAATTACATGTTGCATTAGGAATGCCATTTGTGCTCGACTAATTTGAAATCTATTTTAATCTTCAAAACCATAGATATTTAATAATAATTAAGCTACCCCTTGTATGTAAAATTTGCATACTGTATTTAACTTTAAAAACTTATTTTGAACAAAAGATTATATGACATTTAAGATTGAAGGAACACTGTAGAATAAGACAATGAAGAAGATATTTCTTTACGTATCTAAAGAAAAAGTTGTCTGGCATCAAATACTCAATTACTTTGCGGAACGGGGCTTGATGGTGAAAAAGGTCTGTAGAAAAGCCAAGACAAGAAGGAAAATGGCTCCAAATAAAGCAAGGGCTTTCCATGGACTCTGCAAATATGTATGAACCAGTTCAGCTAGCCATGTCTTTGCCTAGTTATTGTAGTGTGCTTCAATTTTGTCTTTCACATCTTTGAATGTATCGGATACAAACTGGCCAGGAATTTTGATATCTTTGAAAAACCTTACGACTTCTTCATCACTATCTAGGTGGGAGAACAATATCTTCTGTTCTCGCAGCTCTTTCACATCCATCGGGCTGTCCAAGAGTGATTTCATGAATCCAATATAATCACAGACTGGTAAGTTAACATCCTGTGAACACATTTCGAAGGCAGCAAGATTTAAATAGAATACCTTCATTTCATTATCAGCAAGGTCAAATGGAACCTCCAGTTGAGCACAAAAATAACCTGATTTGAAATTGAAGCCATTCAACGAACGAAAATTTCTAGGTCTAAAGTGAATACCTTTTGCCTTTAGATCGCTGACAGAACGAAACGGATGAATAAATTCCCTAAGTACACTCATATCATCATGACTTTGCCTCCACCATATTAACTTTGTGCCCAATTTTCCAATGTGTTCAAGAAGAAAGCCTAATGCATGATTGCAAATAATCAAGCAGCCATTATGACAAGATGGCTTTGGTGGGGCTTCAACCGGTTTTGAGGTAAGAAGTAGCCAAGAAGCCTCAAGAAGATGAAGGGGTTGCTTTTAACTATAATTCGTCGGTAGTGAGTGATTCTTATCGTGCCCAAAAATAGTTAGATTCAAGAATGTGCCAAGCATTTCATCCGCTTCTTCTTCCCCATATCGTAGACCCATCAGAAGCCTAAGAATGAAAAAAGGAATTTGGTTTTCTAGTAGACATTGATCATGAGCTAACATGTTAAATACTAGAATACCAAGATACTCTACTGTAGTACTAAGAGATCGTTCACCAAGAGATGTCAATACAAAGTTTATAATAAAGCAAGCATCAAGAAGCATCATTTGGGCAAATGTTTTGTCATCATATGCTTCTGTGGACTCCTTAACATAACAACTTCTAGCTTCATTTATTTGCTCATATACCTTGGTATAGAAAAATGGCACGTCCTTGCCGCTTTCTTGAACGAACATTTCCAGTGTCTTGAGCTTGAAATCCTCCGCAAGCTGGAGCTCTTTTTTTCCGTGGTGATATGGACCCAAAGAAACTACCAAAGGATCATAGTCCTGCTGGTTGTTGGATTGTCGTAAAAGTGAGGGCACTTTCTGCATATGGCGTGCTGGTCTGCTTCTTGCAGCTTGCAAAAGCTTCTCTGGTAGAATAATTGTATTTTTGGCTTCATGATCCACATTCTCCTCACGTCGTTGTTCCTCCATTGGCATTTCAGTGGCTATCTTAAGACTTTTAATTTACTTGGTCAATTACGTACACACCCCTGATATATGTCAATATATAGAAATTAAGTTTGAGATTCCTTGGCAATGGATAGTTTTTTTTTTTTTTTTTTTTTTGAGTAAGTGTGAATATTAGAGTGATGGATCATTGAGAATTTACAAGATTAAGACATCTTAAGCCAAGCCTTCATCAAAGGTTTTGCTTAAGTTGTCTCAGAGAAAACTACTTCTACATGGACTAAATCTACCCAAATCATGGTCCTGTACATCTTCTGTAGTACTAATACAGAGAACAAAAACAAAGTTCAATCAGGCCCTTCTTGTTGATCAAAAATTTTGAGTGACAAGCCCCATTCAAGTGCCAACTCCCAATTTCGTTGGTTTAGGGATACTTTCCTCCAAGACCTCACTACCTCTGCTACTGATTGTCTTATTTCTTCCACTAACCTGCATGCTGTTGTGCTTTGTTTCTGATACAAGCTTCTGTTTCGAGCCCTCCAAATTTTGTATATTGTGGTAGCCAGCATTACTCTATTTATCCTATCAGCAAAGGAATTGGTTCTCCAATGTGAGCTCATCCAACTAATTTCTTCTCTCCAAGTGTAAAGCCCTCTGAAAATGAAGCTGAAGGATTGCACTTTTTGCCACACTGCTGTTGTTACTGGGCATTGGAAGAAAAGATGGTCAATGTTCTCTTCCAGTTGTTTGCACAACTCGCAGCTTGTGTTTTCCAAGTTGATTCCCCAAGCATGCAATCTTGCTTTTGTTGTTAGCCTCCTTCTGCATGCAAGCCAGAGAATAAAGGAGAATCTTGGCACATATCCTTGTCCCCAAACCAGTTTATGCCACTCGACTGTCCGTTGCCTTGGCCTGAGTAACTTCATTGCAGATTTTATAGTGAAAGTGCCACTGCTACTTCCCAACCAGACTGCTGAGTCTTTTGATCCAGTTGTTGGGGGAAAATTTATACTTTGCTTCAGGACTTGTACTTCTCTAGACATTTTCCTACCTTGGGGCCATTTCCATTGTCCATCCTCTATACACATTGCTACTGTTGCCTGCTTGTTCAGTCCCATGCAAGTAAGGACATTCTCAGTGAATTTCAGATATAAAGGTCCTAACGGACTCCAAAAATCATACCAGAAACTTACTTCCTCTCCACTTCCAAGATTCATTTTGATGAGAGGTTGAATCTGAGTTCTACCCTTTAGAATCTTTCTCCATCCCCATGAGCAATCTCCTGGAATTTTGTATCCCCAGATTGAAGCTCCTTTCAGGTAGTTTGCATGTATCCATTTCACCCATAGTGATTCTTTTTTATTGCAAATGTTCCATAGCAACTTTAGGATGAGGCATTTGTTCCAGAATTCTATATCAAACAAGCTTAGACCACCTTCTTTATACGGTTGGCACATGTCTTTCCATCCTACCTTGGCTCCATAATGTTGTTTATTTTCTCCAGCCCAGATGAAGCTAGCCATTATACTGGCCAATTTTTTCAGAACAGCTTTTGGCAAAATAAAAGCACTAGCCCAATACATCTGAACTCCATAGAGGACAGATTTCACCAACTGTAATCTGCCTGCAAAAGTTAGCTTCTTAGTTGCCCAACTTTGTATTTTTTGTTGCAATTTCACAAAGATTGGCATACAATCCCTGTAGGATAATCTGGCAGTAACTAAGGGAAGCCCCAAGTACTTCACAGGGAGCTCACCTACAGGTATTTGGATGATGCTATGAAGCCTTCTTTTCATATCTTCAGTTGTGCCAGCAAGGAATATTTGGCTTTTGGCAAGGTTTGGAGTTAGTCCAGACAAGTTTGCAAACTCACTGAGTGATCTTTTGATTAGTTGGAAAGATCTCTCAGTTGCTCCTGTCATGATAAATAAGTCATCTGCAAATGCAAGGTGTGACACTCCCAGCTTCCTACATTTTGGATGGTAGTCAAAATCCTGATTTTTGATGCTCCATTCAAACAGTTTGGTAAAGACTTCCATTGCAATGAGGAATAGATAAGGTGAAATGGGATCACCTTGTCTAATACCTCTTTCACTTCTGAAATATCCTACCAGGCTTCCATTTAAGTTAATGGAAAAATGTGCTGTTTCAATTCCCAGCTTCACCCATTTAACAAACACTTCTGGAAAGCCTAACAGTTCCATAGCATAAAGCAAGAAATCCCATTCCAAAGTATCAAATGCCTTCATAATGTCCACTTTCAGCATAGCTCTAGGTTTACCTCCCTTCCTATTATAGCCTCTAGCAAGCTCATGCATAAGAAGAACATTATCAGTAATGTTTCTACCTTTTATGAAGGCTGATTGGTTTTCACTGATCAAGCTAGGCATTATTTCCTTTAGCCTACTCTGTAGAACTGTTGAGTAGCACTTATACAGTATGTTACAGCAGGAGATTGGCCTAAAATCTTTCATCCTCATGGCTTCAGTTGTTTTAGGCACTAATGTTAGAATAGAACTGTTCATGGGGTAATACATGTACCTGTTGTTGAAACAGAACAAAATGGCTTGAGTGATTTCGTGACCAATATGTCCCCAATTCAGCTTGAAGAACTCAGCTGTATATCCATCAGGTCCTCGGGGCTTTTCCATCCTTCATCTGAAAAACTGCTCTCTTGATTTCCTCCTCAGTAATAGGGGTAGCTAGGAATTGTTTTTGCTGGTCTGAGAGTACAGTGGGTATGATCCTTTGTAGCTTGTCCAGTCTTCTGCTGCTCATGGTTTTAGGTCTTGTGAAAAGATCCTTGAAAAAATTGACAGCTGTCTCTTTAATCTCATTATACTCAGTGATTTTTTGGTCCTCTTTGTACAATGTTAAGATCTTGTTCCTAGCATTGTGGGATAATATTTTTCTGTGAAAGAATGCTGTGTTCTTGTCCCCTAGTTTCAACCAGCAAACTCTGGATTTTGCTTGAAGTAATTCTTCTTCAGCTCTCACTAAATCTGCATATTCTACAAGAAGCTGCTTTTCTTTGTTTATTAACTCATCCTCAAAAGGTTGTTCTTGAAGCAAACTTTGAATGTTGCAAATCAACTCCTTATGCTGTCTTACTCTATTGGTGATGCTGCTGAAGTTTTTCTTGTTTAACATCTTTAGATTCTCCTTCAGTAGCTTTAGTTTTTTGCAGACTCTCATCACAGGATTTGCTTTAATATTTTCACTCCAGGCAGATTTCAGTATCTCAGGAAATTGACCATGACGCATCCAAAATTTCTGAAATTTGAATGGTTTGGGGCCAAAGGAGACCTGCTTCTTCATTTCTACATAGATTGGTGAATGATCTGATACTCCAGGTGCCAAGTATTCAAGTACTGTATTTGGAAATTTGCCATGCCAGTACTCATTAATGAGCACTCTGTCTAGCTTACTATAAACTCTTTTCCTAGACTCCCTTTTGTTGTTCCAGGTAAAAAAGAAGCCTTTACCTGGAAGTTCCTCAGTATCCAATTCATCAATGCATTTATTAAAGTCCTCAAGAGCACCATAATCTAGTTCTTTGCATCCCACTCTTTCATACGCATTTCTGATCTCATTGAAATCTCCTAAGATGATCCAGGGAGTATTTCCAGTTATCATTTTTATCTGCAGCAGGTGGCTCCATAAAGCTTTTCTTTCTTCAGGCTTATTTCTGGCATAGACCATAGTAATTAAGCCTCCCTCCTCCAGCTCCTTATGCTTAATAAAACATGTTATAGCTTGGTCATGGATTTGCATTACCTGACATTTTATTGTTTCAGGCTTCCAACAAAACCATATCCTACATACATGATCTACTGAACCATTATGTACGAATTTCCAGGTTCTAAGACATTTCTCAAAAATACTATCTGCATTGCTGTATCTAACTTTGTTTTCTAGGATACCAAACACATCAACCTGCAATTCTATTGCCTGTTTCTTTAATTCAACCTGTTTTATGGGGTCATTCAACCCTCTTATATTCCAGCTCAAGATCTTCATTTAATTATTGAAGACTTTGGTACCTTCTTCCTACTGTCCTCTTCCAGCTTTCTGTGCATTTCCTGTTGGTTGTTTCTTCCCAGGAGGTTGGTCTGATTCTGAATCCAGCATGCTGTACGTATTAGAAATCTGTATGACTGCTGTTTCAATCATCTCAGCTTTGTCTCTGTTCCTCTGATTATCATTGGGATTTTCTTCTCTTGTCTTCTCATTTTCACCCTCCTCTACATTTCTCTGATGCATGTTGACATCCTTTATCTGCAAATCATCCTCAGCTTGGCCTTTTCCGTGAGACTTGTGTTCCTCATTCTGGTTATTGGATCCAATATCCTGCTGATTTTGATAATTTGCTTCTATGTTTTTTGGGTCCTCTTGAATATTACTTTTTTGCTCTTTTGGTACCCACTTCTGAATGGTCTTAGGTAGTTTTGGACAGAGATGACTGCTGTGTCCAAATATCCCACAATCCTGACAGAATGGTGGTAGCCACTCGTATTCAACCTCTTGCTGTTCCTTCTCTCCAAATTCATTCATATATTCTATGAAGCTTGGTCTTCTATCACCTACGTTTACCTCAACACAGATTCTGGCATAGGATACTCTACTTTGGGTAGCTGTCTGCTTATCAGTAAACAGAGGCTTTCCAACACAGCTAGCTAGTTTACTGAGACCTTTAACAGTGTAATAGTGAAGCTTGAGGTGAGGAAATCGAATCCAAATAGGGACAGATTTCATATCCTCCTTCTTTAAGCTCATGTGGGGGCTCCAAGGCTTTAAGAAAAGCATTTTGCTTGCTAGAGGCCAGGGTGCTTGGTCCAAGATCTTTTCCTTATCTTCTTCTGTCTGCAATTTGAATAGGTAGACTCCATTTTTTAGGGAGATCACCTCTACGTTACCACAATCCTTCCATTTCTTTTCCACAAAATTCTTCACTACTAAATATGGGGGTGAAGACCCTAGTGTATAACCCACTAGGGTATGCTTCCACTTTACCAGTCCCTCATCTACATCTTCCATAGTTATTCTTATTTGCCCTTGCTCTTCTGGTTCAACAAACTGCAGTTCTACACCTCCATGAGCAGCATTTTTTTCACCTACTACCTGAGCCCAAGATCTAACTTCGTTCTCTGAGCTTGCTACATGGCCCTGGAGCTGAGAGTTCAAAGCTGGGAAGTCCGCATGAGCCATTTTCCCAAGGTCTACAGCTAATTGGTTGCAAAATTCTGATGAATTCCCCACTTGCAAGTTCATGTTAGGAAGGAATTAGTGGAAATTTACCCCAAGAAGGGTAAGCTTCCAGGAAATGCAGGAGTCAGCTACAGAGTAGCCAACTCTTTCGAGAGAGCTTCTCTACTGCACTTCTCCTAATTCTCCACAAACAATAAACTTCCAAAAAGATAGGGAAGGCTAGTATTTAGCACGAATTCTACGCTCTACTTACTTAGAAGATGATCAACAATGGTGGAGAGATGGCAAGCGTATGTTAGAAAATTCAAATTCTCTCGGCGCCGGCAATGGATAGTTAAAAGTTTTTTTCTTCCTTTTTAAGTAAAGAACTCTTCCATTGCAGTATAACTTCCATTGGTTAGATTTTCCTGGAAACAAAGAATAAAGTAATAGATGTTAGCCAAAACGCAAGCTAACTGATGCATATAAACAATAAGCCAAGAATCTCCAAATTAGCTGCAGAGACGTAATGCAGCCCATTTAAAAAAAAAAGAAAAAAGAAAACCACACTAATATATTGGACAATAGCGAGACATGAGGAGAGGAGATGTCAAGCCCCGTGCCCGAGACGTGGCACCCGCCATGCCCTAGACTAAGTTAGGACACAAGGCTAAATCAAAACAATTATCGTCTAATCATAACATAAGGCTCCAAAATACCAAGATGCCCAAAAGAATCCATTTCATTCATCATCAAAAGGTATACAACGTTCATTACAATTCTCTTCCCCAATAACAAAATAATTGGGAAAATATGTGTAACCTAATCCATACAAAAAATATGGCTATACATCAATGCTATAAAAAATAACCTCATACATGTCTACCCTAACTAACACTATGAGGCCCAAAAATCATTCCAGTCACCTTCAACAAATTCATCACCTACGGGGTTAAACAAAAGAAGTGAGTGATATAATCACCCAGTAAGTAATAAAGTTTCTCTTTGGGGTTTAAGTTTATTATTCATACATAGGGACATTTCCAAATCAAAATCAAAGTCATAATTATCATAACATGTGGTCACGCTATAAATCATACATATTCAAACGTCACATAATGCAATTCAAAGAAAAAGAGAGAGAGCTCAGGTAGTTAGTGGACACATGACCCTAGAATTCCAGTTGTTAACTATAACCCGGTTAACGCAGTTCAAAACCAACTACAACCCGGTTGGTTCGGTTCAAAACTAACTATAACCCGGTTAGTACGGTTCAAAATAACTTGCTACAATTACTATTTTAAGGAACAAATCCCGTCATAGAGCCATTTCACATACAAGAGCTCAATCAAGTGTTCATTCAAACAATTCATTAGATCACATAATTTATTTCATAGAAAACCAAAGTAATCAAACGTAAGCCCATTTATACAAAGGAAATATCATCCCATTCATTTCTCATCATTAAAAACATTTGCAAAGCAAAGAGAATCAATTGCTACTTACCTCACTCCAAGACTAATTTAGGTAGTCCGAGTAGGGATAAAGTCCTTCGTCGCCTATAACACACAATAAACACCCAAATTATACTCTAATTCTATCAAAGAGACATAACCAAACTCAAATTCTACTTAAAAGACAAAAGAACAACTTTCCTAGAAAACAAAATGATCTGCGCCCGCGGGTCGAGGAGCGTCCACCCGTGGCTCACAACAGGAAGTGAGCCGTGGGTGAACAGTGCTGAGCCGTGGCCGCGGCTCAGCCCACGGCTCACACCCGCGGCTTGATCCGCGGCGCAGATCGTGCAATTTACTCTATGTTACCTTTTTATCTTCTATGTTACCTTTTTCCACTTCAAATCACCAAATAGTGTTTAAAAAATTATTAAGCTACCCCTTGTATATGTACAATTTGCATACTGTATCTAACTTTAAAATTTATTTTGAACAAAAGATCGTGGTTCAAAGACTCGGCCGAGTCGTCACCGGATCGGAAGCTTCCGTTCCGAGACCGCTCCAATACTACTTGGAGACGGAAAACTCGTCGAGATCTCGCCAGAAATCGGTTGACTCGGACCGAGTTGTTCCCGAGTCGAAGAAAATCGGCCGAGTCGATGCCAAGTCTTCCGAGTCACAGCCGAGTCATACCAAAACATGGCTATGGCCATATACAGATCTTCAAAGCCCAGGTTGTTAACTTTCCTCAAGGCTTCCGGCCGCCTACTTCAAACCTTAGATTAGTAGTTTGAAGTTTAAGGATGGCTAGAAGAACTTGGGGAAGAACTAACAAGCTATCTTTTGCTAAAAAAACTCCTGTTTAGATCAATCAAGGCAGCCTTTGTTCTCTCTCCGTCAAAGGCTTCTAGCACTGCATACCTCCAGTGTGCAAAAGCTCGAGACATTTGGTGCGCATACAAGATTTGTTGTCTTCTTTTCAGGGAGATCGATCTTTAAGTAGAATATCTTTAAGGGAGAGACAGAGAGGAGAGGGAGGCTATAGTGATGGGTGGTGGATGGTGGTTGGTGTGTCGGTGGTGGGGTGGAAAGGAGAGGGAGAGACAGGGACAAGGGAGGGGCGGGAATTAGAGTGAGAGAAAGAGAGGGGTGGGGCATTAGCGAAAAAAGAAGGAAATAAAGGAAATTTTAAGGTTTTAATTAAGAAAAGAAATAGGAAATTAATTAAGATTAGGAAATAAAAATTAAAAAATTAATATATTTTTTAACAACCAACACACAAAAGATTTTTAATCATATAATATGGGCAAGCTGCATCACAAAATGTCTCCTAATAATTTTTATTTTCATTGAGAAACAATATAAATTTGTGAACTTTTTATTTTCATTTTTTCTAAGAAACAATTATAAAACATGGGTATGTCTTAAAAAATTGTCCTTTAACTACTCTTCTATTTACTTTTACAATTGTTACTTTTAAAATTATGTTATGTGCTATTTTAATTTTATTTTTGATAGCATTGAATTGAATGCTTAAAGATATATACTGTTTTTTTATATTGGTAAAAATAATACATTTAAAAAAAAAATTACTAGTTTTTTGGTTATTTTTGTTTAGTATGTTTTATATTTTGAATGATTATTATAATGTTTAAAATAAAAATTATTTTAAAATATGCGTCTCGCCGAGACTGTGACCGATACGCCGAGTCTGATACAGAACGATACACGCCGCAGCTGTGACCGAGACCGCGACTTTAAACCATACAAAAGATATGACATTCAAGATTGAAGGAACACTGTAGAATAAGACAATGAAGAAGCTATTTCTTTAGTTATTTAAAGAAAAAGTTGTGTCTGGCATCAAATACTCAATTACTTTGTGGAACGCAGCTTGATAGCGAAAAAGGTCTATAGAAGAGCCAAGACAAGAAGGAAAATGGCTCCAAATAAAGCAAGGGCTTTCCATGGACTCTGGAAATATGTATGAACCAGTTCAGCTAGCCATGTCTTTGCCTTCTTGTTGTAGTGCTCTTTAATATTGTCTTTCAAATCTTGGAATGTATCAGTTAAAAACTGGCTAGAAATTTTGATATCTTTGTAAAACTTTACGACTTCTTCATCACTGTCTAGGAGGGAGAACAATGTCTTCTGTTCTCATAGCTCTTTCACTTCAATAGGGTTGTTGAAGAGTGATTTCATGAATCCAATATAATCACAAACTGGTAAGTAAACATCCTGTGAACACATTTCGAAGGCGACAAGATTTAAATAGAATACCTTAGCAGTATTATTTGGAATGTCAACTGGAACCTCTAGATGAGCACAAAAATAACCAGACTTGAACTTGAAGTCATTCAACAAACGATAATTGCTAGTATAAAGTGAATACCTTTTGCCTTTAGATCGCTGATAGAATGAAATGAATGAATATATTTCTCTGGTACTGTCACGCCCCGTGCCCCGGGAGGTGGCACCGCCGTGCCTAGACTACACTAAGGCAAAAGGCTCAAAAGATCCAAACATCTAAACAAATTATCCCAAATGACATATAAAGATAAATATCGATTCCCAATTATCCAAATTAAAGATAACATTAATCTCAAATATTACAAATCTCAAAATAATAACCTTCAACTTCTAATACACAACCTAAGATTCTAACATTCTAGAGTTCAAAGACATATCCTAACTTAACATACCATAGCTAAACAAATAACTATACTACTACTACTAGCCTTACTCCACATCTTCTAAGGACAAGGCTCCAATAGCTACTTCCAAATCCTTGAATCCAACACCATCCTACTCTGCAGTATAAAACAAAGGGGTGAGTGAAAACTCACCCAATAAGTAGTACAAGTATCACTTTATTGGCCTGAGTATGTTACATTTACATATACATTTTATCATTCAAATAATCATCACTTTAATCATAATTCAGTTCAAATAAATGTGGCCCACATAACATTTCATATAGATACTAAAGAAGAAGCTCAAGTAATAAAGCACATTGACCATGGATATCCAGTTGTTAACTACAACCCGATTCAAAACAATAAGCTAACACTCCTCGGTTAGCGCGGTTAAAGATCAAACATCAAACATCAATTTAAAGAACTAGTCCCGTCAATAATTACTCTACACTAGAGCTCGATCACAAAACATTTATTCATTCATATTTGATCACATTTACATATCCATGGAAATCATTAACATATACATACTCATACCATTTTACATATGCAAAATAGCTTATAAAACATCATTCTGACAAATACATTTTCAAAAGTATAAAGGATACAGGTACCATTTACTTCGATCCAACTAATCAATTAATCCAAAATACTATCACCGTTTCCGCCTAAAACACTTAATCAAAAACTTAATCATACTCTAATCTTACCAGGAAAACAGAATTAAAACTCAACTCTAGACTCAAAGCACTAAAACAAAACAACCCTCTCTCATAAGACAGGTGATCCGCGGGTGGGGATTCCTGATCCGCACCCGCGGATCAATAAGGCTGACCTGCGGATCGCTGGCCAGAGGCCGATCCGCGGGGACACAACTGGCAGCCACGACCGCAGTTGGCTCTAGTCCTGGCCGCGGCTCAGTGGCCAGAGACTAGACGCGACCGGAAAACCTTGCGACTCCAATGGCTCCACCCATAGCTCGTTAGGCAGAGACTTGCCGTAGTTGAAGGCTCATTGAGCCTTGGCCACGTCTCAGCACCCAACACCCACGGCTCACCTACGAAATTCTGCAAAAACAACCCTTCACTGCCCCCATTCTTCCATCCATTCCATCCCAACATCAATCCAAAACTCAAAATAGCAAAAGCAAATCAATAACAAACCACATTAAGCTCAAAACAAACACTAATCCAAATACCCAAGTCATAATCACTCAAAATTCCTCAAATCTCTAACTCACCCTCATTACAATTTCACCATCAACTCACACACTCTCATACATAAACCGACACAAACACATATACACTAAAACATTAAGGTCCTAACTTCTCAATTATCCATTATTGATGTAATTTAACCAAAGGAAGAAGGAATTGGCTCAAGAGAAATTTACCTTGGGTGGAGGGTGGAGTAAAAGCTGCAAGGTCCTTGTACTAGTCCCCCTTTGAGAGTGAGAGTTGAATTCTTCAAGTCCCTCTTCAAGAAGATGAAGAAGGGAAGAGAAACAAATGAGAGAAAAAGAGAAAAACTTTGAAGAAGAAGAAAAAGAAGAAGAAGAAATTGAAGAAGTAAAATGCCCTAGCCTTTAGTAAAGGAAATAGTTTTCCCAAAATTGCAAGTGAGTCCCCCAAGGTCCTGGTATTACAGGTACACTCTTATCATCACGACTTTGTCTCCTCCATATTAACCTTGTGCCCCAGTTTCCAATGTGTTCAAGAAGAAAGCGCAATGCATCATTGCAAGTAATCAAGCATGTATTAGGACAAGATGACCATGGTTGAACTGCACCCGATTTAAAGGTAAAACCTAGCCAAAATGCCTCAAGAAGATGAAGGGGTTGCTCTTTACTATCATTTTTAGGTAGTGAGCGATGCTTATCATCCCCAAAAACAATTATATTCAAGTATTTGCGAAGCATTTCATCCCCTTCTTCTTCCCCATATTGTACACCCATCAGTATCTTAAGAATGAAAAAGGGAATTTGGTTTTCTAGTAGACATTGATCATGACCTAACATGTCAACTACCAGAATGCCAAGATACTCTACTGTAGTACTAAGAGATCGTTTACAAAGAAATATCAATACAAGGTTTTTAATAAAGCAAGCATCAAGAAGCATCATTTGGACAAAAGTTTTGTCATCATATGCTTCTATGGACTCCTTTTTTTTTTTTGGAGCAAAAAATATGTTATATTTATATTGATAGGAAGAATTACATTTACACATCTACATATCTTGATACAAGATTCACAGCCTACGTTTGTCAGGCTATACAAAAACCAAAAAACTTTACAAAAATTCCAGTTGGTTTAGTTTGAGAATATCAATTCTGCATTGTCTTTGGTACCTTTCTCTATAGCCGAGTTCCTTCACTTATAGCCCTTCGAATTGCTGTGCCTATATCCACTGCTGAAGTCATCTTCCCTTGGTGTATTCTTTGGTTCCTATAACTCCAAATATGGAATATAGTTGCTGTATACATGATTCTTTTGAATTTATCAGCAAAGCTATTTGTTTTCCAAGCCAAACACATCCTTCGAGCTTACTTCCTATGGATATATCTCTTTGAAGTGTAGACACCAAATTTTGACACACCTCTTGCAAATATATGTGTGTGTTACTTTATTTAGGGGGTATTTTTTATTTTTAGGGGCCAATTGTAATTTTTGTGCACATTATGACTAATTCGTCACATCAAGGGCAAAATGGTAATTTCACCATGTAAATATTATTTTATTTTATTTTATTTCCTAAATATACAATTGTATTATTTTATCATTATTTATAATTTTAATAATTTTTAAGAGTCATTTATTATTTATTTAAAATTTTAGTATTTTTAACTTAATAGCACGTTTCTCAATGCATTTTTTTTACGAGAATTTTTAAGTGAAAAATTTCATATATGTATTTTGTATATTTATAAATTTTTTGTAAAAATTACATGATTTTTAGAAGTCATTTAGTATTTATTTATTTTTTGTCTTTTTTTTACTATTAAGGGCACGTTTCCCAAGAATGCGTCAATCTTAAAATTTTTGAGTGAAAATTATACTATGTGCGTTTCATGGGATAATATATTTTGTGTAAAATTTTTGTGATTTTTAAAAGTCATTTAGTATTTTTGTAATTTTTATAATTTTTATCATAATATGTCACGTTTCCAATGCACTTTTATCTAAGAATTTTGTGTGTGAAATATTTTATGTGTGCATTTAACATTTATGGTTTTACGTAAAAAAATATATATTTAATAATTTTTTAAACACTATTTGGTGCTTTTTTATTATTATTTTCTTTAATGGTGAATTAATTTTAAAATTGTAATTTTTATTATTATTAAATTTTCTTTTTCCAATAATGTTAAATTTTAGTTTTAGTTCTATTTTATTTTATTTTATTATTTTTTTAATTCTAGGGAGTCCATAGGTTTTATTTTTATTCCATTTTCTTCATTTTCTTACAATTTTATCTTTCCAAAATTCTCCAAAAAAAAAAAAAAAAAAGAAGTAATTGAACAGTAGCAGCGTTACTGCTGCTATTGTTGCATCTGCAATTGGTAAGCACTATCATTTTTTACAGACATCCTATGCCTACCAACCTCACTCTCTAATCCCATCCATCATCCCTCACCTAACCTACCAAATTTCAGAGATTTTTCACAAAAATTTGGTTTTTACCATTCACACACTCAATCCTCGCTACACAGACCTCTCCCTTCTTCCCTCTTTCAGCCTTCCCACACCACATTACACTTCTCACAAACTTCACTCACTCTCCCTCTCGGCCAAACACTACAAAACGCACACACAAACACATCACTCAGACAAACGCACAACTCACACAAACCTGCACAAAAGTCACAGACAATCACACAAACACCACACTCACAGACAACAAAAACACACACATCACTCATTCTCCCTCTCGGCCCCTCCCCCTGCACCTTCACCACTCTCACAGAAACGCACCCCTGCACAACAAAACGTTCATAAACCAGTCACAAACACACTACATTTCCACACACCATTCTCGTATCCAGTAAGCACACACCCAAATCCAAGCACACCAGCTAACACACACAACACACAACCTGCAAAAGCACACAGTTTCACACACATTCACACACTATACACTACCGGAAAGAAAAAAAAAAAGGGGGCAACAACAACAACACCAATCAGCAGCCCCAAGCTACCCATGGACCACCATTGCCCGACCAACCGGCCGGATTCAATCCACTAGTGACGCCACCAACCCACCGCCACCTCTCCCTCCATGTTTTCCCAAATCAGGTAAGCAAATTCTCCTCCCCAGCTCCTCTTATGGTGCAGTTACTTTGCATAAATTTTGTATGCCTAATGATTGGTGATCTATTTATTAATTGATTTGGGGGGGGGGATTTGAGATAGAGGTCCGAGAGAGAGAGAGAGAGACTGACCGATAGAGAGAGAGAGAGAGAGAGAGAGAGAGAGAGAAAGAGAGAGGTCCGGCGACCGTGGGAAGAGAGAGATAGAGGTCCGAGAGAGAGAGAGAGAGAGAGAGCCGGACGGCGGGGAAGAAGAAAAAGGGAGAAGAGAGAAAAGAAGAAGGAAGAAAAAGAAGAAAAGAAAGAAAGAAGAAAGGAGAGAAGGAAAAGGAAAAACAAAAAAAAGAGAAATAAAAGAGGAAATCTGAAAAAAAAAAAAAAGAAAAAAAGGGGGAAAACTAAAACCGGTTAAAAAAAAAAGTTTTTAGTAAAACTACGTCGTTTTGACGTAGTTTCACTCAAAACTACGTCGTTTTGATTAGTTTAGTTTTTTTTATTTGATTTTAATTAATAATAGGTATTTATTTTGTAGTCCTTATACTTTCATTAATATCACTGTGGCCCGGAAGTTTCTGATTTGTGCATTTAAATTTCTGTTTATTATAGATTGACCCCCATAATTTTATTTTCTTTTCAATTAGGTCCTATATTTTTATAAAATTATATTGTGACCCCTATACTTTTCTAAAATTACATTTTTACCCTTAAATATTTCTGAAAATTTTGTTTTACCCCCTTTTATTGTTGGATATTGCAAATTGGTGTTTAATGTGGCTATAATTTACAAATTGAACCTTGAATGTTGCTTAAAATTGCAATTTGGTTTTAAAATTTGTTGGAAATTGTATTTTTTATATTTTAACTTTGCTGGAATTTTATTTTGTCCCCCAACATTGCTGGAAATTCTATTTTTGCCCTAGAATGCTTGCTGGAATTTTATTTTTGTCCCCCAAACCTTGCTGGAATTTTATTTAAATCACTATCCTTGCTGAAATTACATTTTTTGCCTTTAAATATTTGTTGTAAATTATGTATTATTTAATGACTTTGCTGAAATTATATTCTTGGCTTTAAATATTGCTGCAAATTTTATTTTTGGGCATTATACTTGCTGAAAATTATATTTTAGCCTTTAAATTTGTTGTAAACTATGTCATTACCTTAATTAGGGTTAAAAATTATAATTTTACCCTTTTGTTTTGTTGTAAATTACATTTTCACTTTAGAATGTTACCTGAATTTTCATTTTTAATCCAAACCTTATAATATTTTATTTTTGCCAAAAAAAAGGAGACTTAATTAAGTCCTCAAAGCTTTTAATTATTTCTTTTCACATTTTATTTTTTATTTTATTTTTATTTTTATCAAATTTATAATTAATGTTCTAAAATTGGGTCTTGTTAGTCTAATTAATGTTCAAATTAGTTTCTCTATTTCCCTTTTAGTTATTTTGATAATTTTCATTTGGGTGTTAAAAGTTTAAGTATGTATTATTGTGTTTTATCTTCTACTATTTTTTTTACTTATTCATTTTCCTTGTTTTACTTTATTTATTTATGCACTTATTTATTTTTACTTAAACAATTTTCATTCTTTTCTAAATATTTAATTATTATTATTTTAATTTTGTCTATTATTGCTATAATTGTTTGAATTATCATAGCATGTTCATGGTGATTGGTATGGAATTATTTAATTAGTAGTTTATTTATTAAATAGTGGTATTTTTAACATGTTTGCTCATTTAGTAGCAATTTGTACTGAGTCCTCGAACGGGAGGTACCTTGATTACCCTTTTAATTTCTTTTTATGTGCTCCTACGTGCTCCAATGTGTTTTTCTATGTGTTTTCATGTATCTTGGTGCTTATAATTTTTATCCATGTGTGAGTGTTTATTTATTTATTTATGCCATGTTGTTTATTTGAATTTAATCTTGATTATTCAAAAAATGTAATAGATAGGTAATATTCTATTTAGCAAAATTTTTGTATTTAGATAGTTTATGCGTTATCCTATTTAACAAAAATCTTATGTATTTTAGATAGAAAATGTAATAGATAGGTTACCCTTCATTTTTTATTTTTAGATTGTAATTAGGCTTTCCCGGTGTAATGGTTAGGGCTTTTTGTGTGCTATGTGTGCTATATGCTTATGTGTTTTATTCGCTTTTCCTAGGATTTTGCATCTAGAATATTATGTCTATGTGTTATGTGCTCCTATGTGCTAATATTTGCTTTTACATGATTATTGCTTTAATCTAGGCTTTATTTAATTACTTACTTGCTTTATTGTTCTATATATGTATTGTCACCACACTAGTCCAACACTAGTTGTGGCCAATTTCAGTTTCTTCGCTAGTCCAACGCTAGCGGAGAATTTATAGAAAAATAGCTAGTCCAATGCTAGGCCTTTAGGTCATTTTAGTATTAGGATCATTTCTCGCATGTTCATTCCATGCCATTGCACACATGTTTTTGTTTTAGGCCTTTTTTCCATTTTGTATGATTTTTATATATATACTCTATTACTTTATTATCTATTTTAAACATATGTTTAGTGCATAACATTTAGATTCCACTACACATAGAATCTTAGGTCATTTGTGTGATTTGACTAGAAATAGTCATCTACTCACGTGGGAAGCGATGGCGTACATGTCGTTCCCCCCTCCGTGAGTAGAAATATCTAGTCACGAGTCCATTAGTCCCCCGTACCCGTTATGTTGCATCCCTACTTTCTTTGTTCACTTACTATCTATACTACTATTTTCCTTTTCTTTGCATTCCATTTTTGCACCTAAACTCGTGACTCCGTCGAGGTCTACATTCGGGTTTCGCAATTAATGCGATAATTCCGACTAAACCTCAATGGAACATTTGGTCCCTTAACGATATCCATTTTAGGACTAGATTTGCATTCATATAGTTGCATCCAAATGCGATAAAATCTTAGGGTTATATTAGGAAAATTTAGACTAAACCTCGCAACTAGTTTCGGCTAGGTTGAAAGGGTGCCTTAGGCGTGAGCCTTTGCCTTCCCTTTCTTCAACTGTGACTCCCGAACCTTTTTCTCTTGTTTGCAAAGACTTGGAGTCGTCTAAAAGGGTTTTTCTTGTTTTTCCTATATTTTTCCAAAAATCATTTCTTTAAATAAATCATTCTTAATTTTCTTACCTTTTATAAAATATTTTCGGGTGACTTGGTACACCAAAACTCAATACCAAGTGGCGACTCCTTTTTTACTAAAAAAGCCCTTTTTAGACTCTATTTTCAGGCCCAAAAACCGTCACATTTTCAAAGTCCCATTTTAGGCCCTTTTCTTTTGTTTCAAAATAAAGCATTTGTTTGTCACATTTTGTCGAATTATCTTTTATAAAGTATTTTCTAAAAAATTATTTTACAAGAAATTTACACACTTCTTTTTCCAATAAATAAAAATCACATTTAATTCTTTCTTTTCCTTCTTTTCGACCTCATCACACCATTTATTATTATCCTTTCAAAAAATGGGGCGCGACATGAAGGCATCGCAAAATTCCAGTACTTTGTTCTACACTGCATGAGTGATAGAGCAATTCAAAAAAAAAAAAAAGGTGCTCAATTGTTTCCTCTTTCTGTTCACAGAAGACACAATTGTAGTTTGGTAGCTATATCCCCCATTGCCTCATCCTATTTTTTGTCGTAAGCCTGTTTCTACAAGCTAACCAGCTGATGAAAGAGTATCTTGGAATATGTCCTTTACCCCATACTAGTTTGTGCCATTTCACACTTGCACCTTCTCCCATCAACACTTTCATTCCATCTTTGATTGAAAATTTTCCTGTCATACTGCCCTTCCACAATGTTTGGTCTGGTGAGCCCTCATTAATTATCAATTGAGCTGGAGTTTCGCTTCTCAGAACTTCCACTTATCCCATCATCAATCTTCCTTGTGGCCATCTCCAATTCCCATTGTCCCAGAATTCAGCTACTTTAGCTTGTTTCTTGAGTCCTAATTTGAGGAGTAACTGCTCAGAGAATTTTTTGTAAAGAAGTCCCAGCAGGTGCCAATTGTCATACCAAAAAAAAAAAGGGTCTAGACCATCACCTAGTGCCTTGCATATCCAATCTTGGACAGCTTCTCTTAATTTTAGAATTTTTTCTCCAGCTCCAAGAGCAATCAGCAGGAACTTCATTTATTTGCTTATGTACCTTGGTATAGAAAAATGGCACATCCTTGCCGCTCTCTTGAACGAACATTTCCAGTGTCTTCAGCTTGAAATCCTCCGTAAGCTGGAGCTCTTTTTTTTCCGTGGTGATATGGCCCTAAAGAAACTACCAAAGGATCACAGTCCTGCTGGTTGTTGGCTTGTCGTAAAAGTGAAAGAACATTCTGCATATGGCATGCTGGTTTGCTTCTTGCAGCTTGCAAAAGCTTCTCTGGTAGAATAATTGTACTTTTGGCTTCATGGTTGACAATCTCCTCATGTTGTTGTTCCTCCATTGACATTTCAGTGACTATCTTAAAACTCGTGATTTTACATGGTCAGCTAGGCACAAACACCTAATATATGTGAATATATAGAAGTTAAATCTAAGACTCCATGCACTTGATTCCTTGACAAAGAAACCAAGCAAAGCTATAGCTTGTTATTATTCGATCCATTACAAGAAGATTTTACACAGTTAAAAGCTCTTTTCTTCCCTTTTAAGTAAAGAACTCTTCTGTTGCACTATAACTTCTATTAGTTACACTTACCCATGTTTGGTATACTGAAATAATACAAAACGAAAGGTCATTCCACTCATAATGCTTTCTCACCCAAATGGACTAAAAAAAGTTTTTTAATCCAATGTTTAATAACTTAAATTAGAATGGAACGCTTACTCTTTTTTCAATGTTACGTATAATCATATTTAGATGTTAAAATGGAATAAAATCTAGATTAATTTGACTTAATTGCCAAATTCTTTATACTAGAATATATCGCATTTTTATTTTTCTTGATTTCCAAATTCTTCATATTAGAATATATCATTTTTTATTTTTTTATGTATGATATGCACTATTTTTATACCTACAAGAAACCTTAACATTTTTTACTTTATAATTCTTGATATTCTTGTTAAAATTAAATTAATTGTACTTTTCAATTTATCTTAAAACTTTTACAAAATAGTAATGAAAACAAATGTTCATGTTCTCTATTTATTTTTTTATATTTAATTTAAAAGGAAGTTTAGTTTTTACATATTTGCATAAAAGTTAAAAATAGTATCATAAACATTGTTATAGCAAAAGGGAAAAATATTCTTAAGCATATGTTAAATTGATTGTGATTAGTAATAATTAGTTAAAGTTATAAATAATCTAACTTTTTTTAATTTTAGAAATAAAAAAATTAATAAATGTATCATGAGTTAAAAAATTGAAAAAAATTATTTGTAAGTAGAAAAATTATTTGTAAGTACAAAATTAACTCTTGTTATCTTGGTCTTTCCAAGATAAAGTTGGAAACGGCTTTCCCTGAGGAACGAGATTCTAGAAAAAAGGCTGAATGGGCATTCTAGTAGAAAAAGCCTTTCTATCTTAAAATGCTCATATCAAATATGAAAATAAATGGACAAGTTGGAAAGACCTTTCCATTCCATTTCATTCTCGCGTACCAAACAGATGGATGTCCGTGAAAACAAAAAATAAAATAATAGGTCTCAGCCAAACAAAAGCTAACTTATGTATATAAACAATAAAGCCAAGAACCTCCAAATTAGTTGCAAACCTTTAATGCAATAGCAAAACCACACTATTATATAGGACAATAAAAGGAAAATTGGACTCGAGAAAAGGAGAGACTCGGATGTAAATCAACTAAATACGTTTGGTATGTAGGAATGGGACAGAATGGAAAACTTTTTCCACCCTAAATGCTTTTCTACCTTGAATGGATTGAAAAAAAAAAGTTTCAATCCATTGTTTGGTAACCCAAGTTAGAATGGAATATCTATTCCTTTTCCAATGTTTGGTATAATTAAATTTAAGTGTCAGAATGGAATAAAAAATATATATTGATTTGACTTAATTGCCCTTAATTCTTTGTACTAGAATATTTATATTTTTGTTTTGTTTGTTTGTGATTCTAAGCCTACAATAAAATCTTAATATTCTTGTTAAAATTAAATTAATTATACTCTTTAATTAATTTAAAATTTTAATAATTATTAGCATTATAATTAGGAATGTGAAAAAGTTAATAACGAAAAATAAAAAATTTAGTTCTTACACATTTACATAAAAGTTAAAAATAATATTTTAAACATTTTTATAGCAAAAAGAAAAAAAATTCTAAGCACATATCAAACCAATTGTGATTCAAAAATCATAAAAAATTATTAATTAAAATTATAAAAAGCCTAATATTTTTTTAAAATTTTAGAAATAAAAA
>CM045553.1:33288099-33315600 GCA_024721245.1 Mitragyna speciosa | reverse complement strand
TTCGCATAGGAATGCATTTAAGATATACACATTTTTTCTTGTGCATATTGTGCTTATTGAGGAGGCACATTCTGCTACTGCTGCCAGCACGACCTCTAAAATGGTACAAAAATTCATTAGCTTATGGTATTAAGTTAGTGTTCGTCGATGTTAGCTATTCTGTTCATAGAGCTTATTAGTTACTCTTTGAAATCGTGGTATATGTTACTGATTGTGCATGTACCTTTTTATTTATAAATATGTTAGTACTTGCTAACAAAATCTATAGCCTTGATTTTGGTGTAATTTTTGCTTGGGGAATTTTTTTTTTTGGGGGGGGGGGGGGGGGGTGGGATTGTTGAGTGGGTTGTTGGGGGGTTATTTGAATTATGTTGGTGTGTTGTTTGTTTTGTTCCTGGTTGTGAGCTATTTGAGGATTAGTGAGAACCAGTTGACTGGAAAATGCTAAGAATGTATATTGCAAGTTGTGTAAAATGTAGCACCTATATGTTTGAAATCTAAATGTATATTATGCAATGTTCGTTATGGGTTTTAGGGATTCTGGTCAAATTTTGAACTTTTTACATGTCTGCGTATTTTGTTGCTATATTTATAATAATTAGCTCCCGCAATGGGTCCTACATGACATGTCTATACATATATATGTCTGTTTGTTGTTCATAGCTGTATCTAGGAAATTTGGAGGATTTAACCATAGTTATTGGTTTAGGTTGCGGCAAGTGGACGCAAGAGATTACCTGTTCATTCATGGAATTGGGAGCCACAAAGAGGGAGGATACTGACTTTAATTGCTAATTCATTAGACGTCAACCTTTCATTGCTCTTTGGGTCATCAGACCCTGATGAAAATTACTTGTCCTTTATTGTGAAGTAAGTTGAAAGATCTTTTTCATATGGTTGAAGTTAAATATGCATGCACGCAGATGCTAATGGTATTTTGAATTTACTGATTTATGTCTTTGTTTAGAAATGCATTCTTACTGTTTGAGAACACAATGCTGTTGAAGGACTCAGACACAAAGGATGCTTTATGTCGCATAATTGGAACATGTGCTACCAAATACCATTATGTTGCTCAGTCATGTGCTTCAATCTTGCACCTAATACACAAGTATGATTTTGTTGTTACCCACTTGGCTGATGCTGTTGCTGGGGCTGAGAAGAGATATTCTGATGGAAGCCTAGCTACTTCCTTAGTTAGAGAGATTGGAAGAACAAATCCAAAAGACTATGTGAAGGACACAGTTGGGGCCGAAAATGTTGGACGTTTTCTTGTAGAGCTTTCTGATCGATTGCCAAAATTGATTTCAACCAATGTTGGATTGTTAGTACCACATTTTGGCGGAGAGTCTTACAAAATAAGGAATGCTCTTGTTGGGGTGTTGGGAAAGTTGGTTGCAAAGGCTTTTAATGATGTTGAAGGTGAAGTGTGTTCAAAATCCATCCGCCTTAGAACTAAGCAGGCAATGTTGGAAATATTGTTGGAACGCTGTCGGGATGTCTCAGCTTATACTAGGAGTCGCGTGCTCCAGGTTTGGGCTGAGTTATGTGAAGAGCATTCTGTTTCAATTGGTTTATGGAATGAGGTTGCTGCAGTAGCTGCTGGAAGGTTGGAGGATAAAAGTGCAATTGTTAGAAAATCATCTCTCAATTTGCTTATCATAATGTTGCAGCACAACCCTTTCGGTCCGCAATCTTCGGACATCTTCTTTTGAAGCAACCTTGGAGCAATATAAGAAGAAATTAAACGAGCTGGGAACAAAGCTTGCACCGGAGAGTGTTAAGGATGGGTTATCTTCAGATACTGAGACTTGTAGTGGAGATAGTGAGATACATGATGAAGAAGCAGAAACTGTGCCCAAGGAACAAAATGACAGTTTGCCTGATAGCTGTTTGCCTCTAGACAAAGATGGAATTGATCACATGGATAACTCTGTCCCAGATATTGGGAATTTGGAGCAAACAAGGACATTAGTTGCATCACTGGAGGCAGGGTTGAGATTTTCGAAGTGTATTTCAGCTACCATGTCGACCCTTGTCCAATTAATGGCTTCATCTTCTGCAAGTGACGTGGAGAATAGTATTCTATTGCTAATGAGGTGCAGACAGTTCCAGATTGAGGGTTCAGAAGCATGCCTTCGCAAGATGTTGCCTTTGGTAATGCTTTATTTTTTAATTCTTGAGTTTCATGCATATAACTACTTTTGGGAGTTAAATGATGATTGCATATCATCTGTTTTTTGACCCTACACATTAACCTACTTTTAGTACAGGTGTTTTCCCAGGACAAATCTATTTATGAAGCAGTTGAGAATGCTTTTATCACAATTTATGTAAGGAAGAACCCTGTTGAAACTGCTAAGAATCTTCTGAATCTTGCCATAGACTCAAATATTGGAGATCTTGCAGCGTTAGAGTTCATAGTTGGGGCTTTAGTTTCCAAAGGTGACATAACTGCCAGCACGGTATGTTTTTGTGTCTCCTGGTCATTTGGAAAGCAGAGCTAGCAAAAGAATTTGATTGACTTAGGAATGTGGTTCCTATCATAAATGTAATCAATTGCAAGACTTGTGAATATAGTCACAGAAGATCAATTACGATTATATTCCTATTTTGTATTTAATTAGAGTACTGCCTTTTGTTGTATAATCGTATGTGTTGTGGGTGACATTTCCCTGGAAGATAAAAAGCTTCTGTGGGTGCACCATTGTCAAGTGCTTTTTATTTTCAGATAGCTATGGTGACAAGCTAGAAGAGACTAGCTAAAGAGGTGTATATGATAGAGTAACTAGAGAATTGTGATGTCATAGAAGCTAGGATGCCAAAATTGTGCATTTGTCATGTACATGCGTTTTCATCCTCTCTGGATATTCCTCTGAAAATGCTTGCTTTTTGTGTATGAGTGTAAAATAAATGTTTCATATGATGTCAAAGCTTCATGACTCTATCTTAAACACCTAATCAGTAGATTTGTATGGAATAATTCTTCTAAGGACATTGCAATTTTTGTACTACTATTTTTTTAAGTATATTGTAGTCCACATGATGCTGTTTCCTGCTATTTAATTCTTTTGTTGTTAGTCTTATATTTAACCTGGTTAAATGAATATAGGCATCCGAATAAGAGCTTTCTTAAACATTAAGTATGATGAAGATTTAACCAAATTAAAAGAAATATATTTGAAGATCAAACTGTGGTCTAATAGATGTCTGTGTCTGCAAAATCATTTCTGAATGTGTCTGACCATCATAATCAAGAGTGCATTTATTTCTTTTGCAGTTCATAGTTCTTAAAGTTGGGAATGGAAGAACCAAATAATGTTATCATGATTAATATTTTCTCATTGGAAATTCAGGTGTAAGAGTGAGATATCAAGTATTATCAGATAATATTAAAGCTCTTAGGACTTTCAACCTTTTAAATCAAAGGAGAATACTTGCTTTCTTGACAGATTTCGTTGTAAAATATATATCAGCACTTGAGATGAATAAAATAAAATCAAAATTTAAAAGTTTAGACCTACTGAAATACACAAGATCCAGACTTTGCATAACCCTCCTGCTTTATGACTATTAATTTTATCTGAATACTATATTTTACACTCATTCTCTTGCAGTTTTTTTTTCTTTTTTTTCTTTTTATTGAAAAAAGAAAAACTAAATGTGCTGCATTATGTTTCCCAGTTATCAGCGCTTTGGGATTTTTTCTGTTTCAATGTCAGTGGAACCACTGCCGAGCAAAGTCGTGGTGCTTTATCTGTCCTGTGCATGGCAGCAAAATTATCTACTGGGGTTCTCAGCTCTCACTTACAGGACATTGTTGATATTGGTTTTGGTCGTTGGGCGAAGGTTGATCCTTTGCTGGCAAGGACAGCTTGCATTGCACTGCAGAGGTTGTCAGAAGAGGACAAGAAAAGATTGTTGTCTGCTAATGGCAGCCGTGTATTTGGTATTTTAGAAAGTTTAACTACAGGGTTTTGGCTCCCAGAAAACATATGGTATGCAGCTGCTGATAGAGCTATAGCTACCATATATTCAATTCATCCAACTCCTGAGATAATTGCTGCTTCTCTTGTTAAAAAATCTCTTAATTCTGTGTTTGGTTGTTGTGGAGGAGATGAATTGCAACATGTTGTAGACAATGACAGTAAGAATATTGTTACTGCTGTTCAAGTAACCAAACTAAGTAGGTACCTGTTTGTGGTTAGTCATGTTGCATTGAACCAATTAGTTTACATTGAATCTTGTGTCCGGAAAGTTCACAAAGGGAAAGCAAAGAGAGACAAAATGGCCGCTGAACAGCAAGTTCATGCAGCTGACGCAAGTGCAGAAGCAAAAAAGGTAAAGGAATTGGGTAGTTTTTTATTGTTTCTTTGAATCTAATATCAAACATGATTCATTTCATTCTTGTGTTGCAGGATAACAATATCAATGCAGAGTTAGGTCTTGCAGTATCTGAGGATGCAATCCTTGATACACTGTCTAATAAAGCAGAGAAAGAAATTGTTTCTGGTGGTTCCTCTGAAAAAAATTTGATTGGTTATTGCGGGCCATTCATTTCGAAACTATGTAGAAATTTTGCTTTGATGCAAAAGGTGATTTCTTCATTTATTGTCGTTATCTTTTCTGAAGGTCTTCATTGTTTACTCAGAAATAATTTGTTCCACTTGGATTTTAGTCCTTGTGGATCGATGCAATGCACAGAAAACCAATGTTGGCAGAAATATGCACCTACAAGGTTGTACAAACAGTAAAGTTGCGAACTTTAACGAATGTTGGTCCTAATTTAGGATGATAAATTGCTGGTTTTTGTTTACTAGGTAGAATAGAAGTCCATGTGTTTGATTGTCTTATCTACTTGTACACCTATGATGTCATTAGTTATTATAAAAGGAACGTAATTTTTTCATTTGTTAAAAACAGAATTAAAAATTATGCTAATTTCCACCAGGTGGTTAAATGCCTTATTGCACTTTATAATTGAGAACTCAAACTCTCATACAGTAAATCATGTTTTGTTTCCACCTATGCAGGTCATCCTGGTTTTTCCCTGACCTTCATACATTCTCTTCATCTTTAACTAATTTTAAGATTCTGCTAACAAAAATGTGTATAGTAACTAATGTGGCTTCTTTATCTTTCTAGTATCCTGAACTGCAGGGATCTGGAATGCTTGCTTTATGTCGCTTGATGATAATTGATGCTGACTTCTGGTAAGGTCTATTATTTACATATAAGTACATATCACTGGATGTGTATGTAGCATGTTTGGAGTAATTGGGATGTCTAAATCTTTGGTTGTGTCATTTCAGTGAAGCAAACCTCCAACTTCTCTTCACTGTTGTGGAGAGTGCAACTTCAGAAACTGTTCGCTCAAATTGCACTGTTGCACTTGGAGATTTGGCTGTACGTTTTCCCAATCTATTGGAGCCATGGACAGAGAACATGTATGCACGGCTAAGAGATCCATCAGTCTCCGTCAGGAAGAATGCAGTACTGGTTCTTTCTCACCTGATTTTGAATGACATGATGAAGGTTTGAGAGCTACTGGCCAACACTTCCATGTTCTTTAGCCTGTAGATTCTGTGCTTGCTAATGACACCACTATTGTGTAGGTCAAAGGTTACATAAATGAAATGGCAATTTGCCTTGAAGATGAAGACGAAAGGATATCAAATCTAGTGAAACTTTTCTTTCATGAGTTATCCAAGAAAGGTATGACAGGCAAACTCTGTCTGAGGGTGATCTAATGTCTCTTGCTTGCTGTTCTGTGTATGCATCATCTAAATGGAGTGAGTTGTTTGGTTTATGCTGGCAGGGACAAATCCTATTTACAATCTACTTCCAGATATCCTTGGCAAACTGTCCAGTCAAAATTTGACTAGAGATTCTTTCTGCAATATCATGCAATTCTTAATTGGTTCCATCAAGAGGGTATCTTCGGTTCAACTTAGCTTGGTTGTGTTTTTTATCCTTGGGATCTTATTGATTGATGTATTCAAATTTTCTTTAGGACAAGCAAATGGAGTCTCTTGTTGAGAAGCTTTGCCATAGATTTAGTGGCGTCACAGGTATAGCAGTTGGATGTTGTCTATAATGTTTCCTAGTCTTGACTTTTGCTGATTGGATCCTCCTTTCAACATCTGACCTATGCACATTCAAATGTCTTTGTGTCCAAGACTAAATAAAGTTGGAATATATAATGCTGATAATGGTTGTCCTCTTTAAGTTAGTCAAGGATCACAACCTTGATTAATTAATGTACAATTCTCAGCTCAAGTTTGTTCTATCAAGAAATCCCAAATTCAATTTAAAAAGTTGAGATGGCCAGTCCCTTGACAAGATTAATGAAAGCCACAAATATAGCATATTTCTTTTGGTGAACCTTCAAATTTAAATGCATGAAATAGGATCTTTTTATTTGAAATCTCTACCAAGACAGTTGAAAGAAGTTTCTTATGTCAGGACAGGATTGGTCAATCTTTTCCTGTGTTTTCAGTTTCCTCAAATGACATCTTTTTGAGTAGTGTGAAAAAGACTTGATTATCTAATACGATCTGTAAACCACAAGTGAGTTGCTTCATACCTTGAAAGCTTTAAACACTTGTAAGGTTTAGTGGCCTGAAAAACATGTTATTATTTTGCTCTAATTTCCTCAGATTCGTTTTCTTCCTTTTCCAAATACATAAAAAGGCTGTTATATCCAAAGAATTTACAATCATGGATTCTTACTTCTTTCTTTTTTTGCATTTCTTTTCTTGGTACTGTGATGACAAGGGATTTATGTCTTACAGAGATTAAGCAATGGGAACATATTTCTTATTGCCTCTCTCAGCTAGCATTCACTGAGAAGAGCATGAGAAAGCTTATGGAGTCATTCAAGTCATATGAACATGTCTTATCCAATGACTCTGTTATGGATCACTTTAAAAGCATTATTAACAAGGTAATAGAAAATTGTTTTTCATCATTATGTATGTATTTATGAATGCATGCATGTATTCATCTATTTTTTATCTTCTGGCCGCCTATTTGTTTTGTTAGTCTTACTTCAATGACAGTTAATGGACATCAACATTTGACCATTGTTCTTTTGTGTTTTTTAATTTTTCAAATTTGATCTTCGCACAGGGAAAGAAGTTTGCCAAACCAGAACTCAAGTCATGCATTGAGGAGTTTGAGGACAAGATTAACAAGTTGCATATTGAAAAGAAGGATCAAGAACTTACCACCCAGAATGCCCAAAGCCATAAACAGAGAATTGAAAGCTTGGGAAGCCTTTTGATAACAAAGAAAGAAGGAGAGGAAAGCGAAGAATCTGAAGTTGCTGAAGGTAAATATAATCATATGTATACAATAAATAACACTTCCATTATCAGTCGTTTCTTCGTTGTGATTGTTCTAACGATGTCAGAGGTAGGATTAGCTCTTTATTTATCCAGTTATTTTTTGAGATGGTGAAATTTACTTCCAGTCTTTGATCATATTAGTTCTCTTTTCTGGTCGGGCTTTAGTGTTTCAGACTATGATAAGTACTTGTTCTTAGGTGTCTTGTTTTCACTTGCGTTGACTCTGGGCCTTCATAATCAAGCTGAAAGCACCTCTTTTTAACTGAACTCTTGTGGCAATTTTTAAAGTTGCACACGTACATGTATGCATATATGTTTCATTGAAATGCAAAAAGAAAGAGTTTGAATGTGTTTATTCTGGTAATGTGGATGCTGAACAACTAGCAATGTGGATGCTGATGAACAAAGGTTATTTTTGATAAAAGGATAAGGATGTGGATTTATATGATTTATTCATCCCTTATTAACAGCAGTGTGGTTGGCTCAGAACAGTAGAGGGACTGTAGTCTCTATGATGGAGGAAGCTTTGCTTAACTGCTCATGCAAGGCTAAACATGGATTGAATGGTACTGCTATCCTGATCTATCCATCTGCCAGACATCAAATGTGGAGTATTTAGCCAAAAAGAAACAAATTCAATCAGTTATATGGGGAAAGATTATACTATATGAAATGTATTTGCCTGCAAAAATTAGATATCATGAACCTTAATATTAGTAAGATGATAGTTCAACTATTTGGTTATCCAGCCTCTTCTAGGATTTCTTACTACTCCAGCAGAATGAAGAATAGTATTAATGTCAGTTTGAAATAGAATGTGCTCCTTATTTCTGCAACCAAATATTTTATTTCTTTCAAGTTTATGTGATTAAAATATTTCTCTCCTTACAGGGAGAGTTTTTGAAGTTAGTGTTGTATAAAACTTTACACAGAGAACTATTGCCTCTTATTGTGGATCCAATTTAGTTGTTACCTTTCTTTTGGACAATTATACATCTTTGACTCTTCCTTAGAACCTGTGGCCCATCAAATTAAGATATTCAAATTGTGGAGGAAGGAGCAGTTGTTGGAATATTTTAGATTGTGGATCAGGGGAAAGATTCCTGCTTAAGTGCAATGCAGCTTACTTGCCCCTGACTATAAAGAAAGTATCCATTTCTGACCCTCAATGTCATGATCAGATTATAAGTTGTTGAATTTTTGGATTGAGGTCTTAGCCCTATTACATGGACTCTGATCTCACCCCCACATGATACTCATACAGCGTCATGTCGACATGGGTGTAGGTATGGCATACGTTAACTGAAAATTTCACTTTGCCTGCCTTATCGTGTCGGACTCTTCATTCATATGTGTTCACATACTTTCATATCGAATCCATGTAACATAGGTCTTAGAGCGTTTGGTTTGTTTGGTTCATGGCAAATCTCATGAAAACTTGAAATTCCCATTTATTAAAAGATGGCCTTTCTAATCTATTGGCTTTTGGACAGCAGGCATGGCTGACATGAAGTTCACTTAATTATTTGTGTATGCTTTTAGTTACTGCCGTGAACATAACCCAATATGTGAATGTGAGGCATAATAATTGAGTTTCTTGAGAGGTTTGAAGTCGTATGTTATACTATGATGTCATTTATACAGATGTCTTCATCTCGACACGTATGAATTGCAACACAACTGCACTTTCCTTTGTCTACTTTCGTTTGGAAATCTTCAATTGATCAATAAGTTTATTGTAGTAATAGCCGTTGTTACACCTCAATGATGGATGTGATTCAATTTCTTGTGCAAATGAATTATCTTTGTCATGATGGATTTACTGCATCAGCATATTAATGTTTTTGCTTTCTGATTGCAATGTTTTATCTAATCTTTATTAGCAGGTAGTGAAGTCAGTGATCCGCTGATTGAGGTTTCTCATTTTGCTGAGTCAAATTCAAGTTCCCACCTTTCTAGTGAGGTGACAGATTTGGAATTGGATGAGAATGAAGTTCAATTGCCTTTCTTTAATCCGCGAGGTTGGAAAAGCTACTTATTCTTTAAATATATGGCCTTGACAGCATTTGCAATAAAAGGACTGCCTTTTGCAGGTGATACTAAATTTAAGGCCAAGAAAAGCACCACAAAGAGTGGAACAGTCAATTATGCGTCCACAAGAAGAAATATCAAGTCCAAAAGAAGGTATGTGTTTCTGTCTGCTTTCTGCCTCCATCTATCAAAGAAAAATCATGTCCACGCAACACTTTTGATTTTCTCAGCTGCAATCTTCACATGGAAAAAGGAAAAAGAATTTGAGTTGTAGTTTGTGTAAGTTACATTAGTTCAGACAAATGTACTATACTCTTAAGCCGTATATGAAACAGTAATTCTAATGTCCTGTTATGGAACTAGATTCCAGTAGCATATGAAGTAGCCATAGTAAATGTTGCTTCTTGGGTGGCTTGGACGTAATTTTGGATGCTTATTTTAGCAAGAAGCTGTAATGGTTAAACTTGGCCTTAGTTCCTCAGAAAATGCCAGACAACTGCAACGGCTTTAAGCTTTAAAAGGATTGAAAGGCAACATAGTAGATTGATTGGGCTTTATCTGTCAAGCGTAAAGTTGAAGTATAATATACGAAGAAGTAAATAGTTTTGGTTTAGTGAGTTGCTAGTTAATTTTGACCAACTCTGCACTGCATGGACTGCATGGTGTCTGCCAAGGAGTATGAAAAAAGTTTTCACCTTTTTTTTTTCAATGAATGTGCATCTTCTTATGCTTTATTGATTGAAGGAATGTAATTACCTTTTAGGATAATAAATTATAGGCCAAACTTAATGACGCTTCACAGCCAGCAGAAGGCTAAGGTACTATGCGTAATTATTGAACTAATTAGCTATCCCAAAGTTGAATATTTTAGCATTTGAAGTGTCATCGGATAGAAAACCTTGTTTTCTACTTCGATTTATGGGCATGTCCCTTCAATAGACCTTACATTGTGTGTGTGTGTGTGTTTACTCTTTTAGAATCCATCTTAGCATTTTTATTGGGTTTTGCAAAATTTCGTTTTATCATGAGGTCTGTACCCTTGGCCTTAATGAATTACCAATTGCAGGTAACAAAGGACAGATATTCAGATTTAAAGGCCATTTGACTCTTAGGTGGTATACAGCTTGAAGTATATTTGTCCGTAAGGGTGTTGTATTTCTTTCCTTTTCACAGTGTTAGGCAATTTCGATCCTTGAATTGCCTTGTTGCTTCTTTACAGTTGGCAATTCTTTTGCTTCTGTCCTTTGTACAGATTTGAGCTAGTGATGCTTTATTAAAAGGCCTACTTACTGGTTGTAATTAATCTGTGTGCCAAATGATTGACTGCATTTTCATCTGGTATTCCGTACATGTTTGTATGTTCAACAGAACTTGCTAATCAGTTAGATAAACAAAAAGAGTACCAAAAAATCTGACCATTTTGTAGTAGCAAGGGTCTAGTTAGAGACTGTGGAGGGCCAACTATTTGGGACAGATGGTGGCAAATATGCAATCAGGATCTTATGAATTGTCTATGGACTACTCAAATCCTTGGAAATAGTTGTGGCCAGAATACTATCACATTCTGATACCTTCTTCATGCCTTCTAAATTTGGAAATAGCCATGTATTCAATTCAAGCATCTAGCATGCAAATCCAAAAAAGCATGGTGATAGGCAATTAACATTAGACACCAAAAATAGAAAAACAAATCCTAATCTACAAAATTAAAGATAAGGTACAATTGGTTATTCAAAATCCTGGTCTCAGATGTGAAGGATCACCTTTCAGATGGCTGTAAAATCAAATTTCTATCTCTGCTGTCTCTTTGATTTTTTGAAGCAAGTTGTATTTCATATCCAATAAGAACACACTGCACTGAAAAACTGGAGACGAATGATACATTCAAATAAAGTACTTCACCATCTGAACCTCTTTTTGTTTATACCCACATTTCTCGTAGAAAGGTTTGTTCTCCATGCTGCAATCAAGGATCACTTTATAGCAACCCATTGAACAAGCATGGTCGGTGAGGTATGCAACAATTTTCTTTCCTAAATGCATTCCCCTGATCGAGGAATCAACCACAACATCCTCAATGTGACCGACTTTTGCACAATTTCTTATGAACTTCTTTTCAATAAAAACACTCCCTGTAGCAACAATCTTCCCAATCTCGCTATCCTCAATTACACATATAACATGCTCATCGCCACGATTAGCAAGATCTTGAAATCGTTCTTCAAAGTCCTTGTCAGATACGGATTCACAAACAGTCAGTTGTTGTAATAATTCAATAAAACCCTTCCTTTTGTCTGAGATCTCAAGTCTTCGAATTTGAAATCTCTCTTGTTCAATACAAGCATTCTCCTGTGTATCTCCCATTGGACACTTTTTAGCTTTGTTTATTGTCACCTAAACAATGAATACAAGACCTTCAAGATCAACACCAATAGCCAATGGACATTATAGATTCTGAACAACAAATCCAACACCCTACACCCTATGTTAGATTGGTATTAGAAATTCTGGATCAAAAAATCCAACAACTCACCTCAGCGAAAGACAGACAGTGAAAATAGCAACATCATTGGATATTATAGGATGAATTATGATAGAGTTGCTGTTTTGACCACAAGACCAATTATGCTTCTTAAAAACACTCCCTCTCATCCTCCAACCCTATTTCCTGATGAAAATGTCTTAAATTAACAGATAGACTCCTAGAAGTAGGACTACCATCACTTATACTTTTATGTTATCATTTGGACTTCTCTAGCGAGTAAAGAGAAAAAAGAAAAAAAAGGTAAAGCCCAAAAAAAAAAAAAAAAAAAAAAAAAACTCATTCGAGAAAGTAAAAACTAATAATTGTGAGTGCAATTTTATATGATAAATTTTATGTTTTAAAAAGTGCCCAAAGGACTAGTTTAGAAAAGTCCTTGTAATTTTGGCACAAGGAGAACTAGGGATTTGACCCTCCATGCCAAGCTTCAAGGGTTTACCAATCGCCACATGTTTCCACAAGTCAGTTAATCTTCTCTACATAAAATAAAATGTGATATCAAAACTTGATAAGCCTACTCTGTTTAAAAATCCAATATTAACAACAGGCATAAACATATTCTTTAGGTTTCAAGAGATCTGGGAAGGATACAAGTAAACAATTATAACAACTAATCTGAAATCAACTCGTTCTTGCAATATTTTTAATGCCCATCAATATCGTAAAAATACCCACAAGAGCATTAATGACAACCCTAACCTAATTCTCATCAACACAAGAAAATCTAATAATTCCTAACACTTCATTAAAAGAAATATTCGTCCAAAGCAAATAAAGAAATATGTACATATACAAATAATAGAAGAAACCATTGATACTGATTAACCATTACCTCAAAAACTTAGATCGTGGTTGCAGTTTTGTTGTCCCTTATGATGATTTGATGATCTGAAAAGGGTATGGCAGAAGGCGGCTGCCTGCTTCCTTCTTTTTTGGTTCTTTTACCAGTTATCTAGCCAAACAATCCCACCAAAATGGGTTTGCAAATACTTTTCTAGATTGGCTCGTATTAGCCCTCTAAAATACCGAATCAATTCCGACGCTCTAATGGAAACCACAATCTCTTTGAGAACTTCTCACCCTTCACCTTCTTTCACCTCCAAATCCTTCTCAGATTCTTCCTATTAACCCCAAAATATACACACACATTATCCAATCCCATGGCTCCAAATCTAAGGTGTCTGATACAACCAACTTTAATCGGAAATCACTCAAATTCAACAGCAATAAAATGCAATGTAAACAGAGTAATCACATCAATGATTGAGATCAGATTTCAACACGTAGATCAAAGGGAAAGTGAGAAACTTACCCGAAGATCCTGGAACCAGTTGAATTGCAGGATTCTCCGAGTTGTAATCCGGGATTAGATTTGCATTTGACTTTAAATATCTCAGCACCTCTGCCTCCCTCAAATTTATTATTCACCGGAAAAAAAGGGGTGAAAGAATCTTTTTGAGAATTTTGGAATTGGTACCATTAAGGCGTAGCGGGCCGGGCCGCCCGTTTACTGTTTCCGAGTTTTTATTTATTTATTACTTTATTTAGGTTTTTTTTTTTTAAAGAACCACAGTTGTATTATAAATGTATCTTATTTCACACAAGTAAGATGAGACTACTAATGGTACGTGAAGTCGCTGCTTGTCACACACAATTAGGAACGTGAATCCTCAAATACTACTTATCCCTCCATTTAAATCTAATTTTTTAACTACATTCCTTAACCTACCTACGGCAGGGAGTGTTGAGCCATAGGCTCTTTATTTAGCTTTGGTACTAAGGTGATACCTTGTTTCGTAATTTTTCATATTTTAAAATTTTAAAAAAATTAATATTTTTAGTTTAAATAATTTGAATTGGTAAAACTTTTTTATTTACTTTTTTATTAATTCCCTTTTATGTACTTCATTTACTCACATTCCTTTTCCTCTGCATTATATGTTATTATTTATTATTAAAGAATTGCACATACTTAATGCGTGCACCTCTAGCTGTTTTCTATTATTTATAATTTTATCAATCAGAATGTGTACAAGAATTTAAGTTAAGAAAATTTGACATTTCCATTTCATAAAAAGTCAAAATCATATAACATTCTGTACTAAAATCTACTATTACTTCAAAAAGTGTATAATTGATTTGGGGAACGAATAGAGGGTCGAGTGATTAGAATTCTATGACTTCACTCTAAAGGTCGGGGGTCCGAATCCCACCAATGGTAAAATCCTCTTCGTGTAATAGTGTAGGTTTATAAAAAAAAAATTGATTTGCTTTTTAAAACATACATGAGTAATTGAATTTTAAAGTTATTCATAAATCAAAACATAAATTAATAGTTAAAAAGCATTGCACTCGACCTCTTTAATTGGTTTGCTTTAACTGATGAAGTGTATTGAAATTGGAGACATAATTTTAACAAGCCAAGATCATTCTTCGCGACAAAAACTTTTCATAATTATCGTTAAAAAAGTCTAGAATCAAGAAGGTAATAAAATTCTTAAATTAATATATAAGGTAACCTATGTTAAAAAATTTTAAAAAATGAGAAAATGTATAGTATAATTTAAGAAAAAAAGAAATTAAAACTTAACAATAATTTCAAGTTATTAAGATTGATAAAAAGAGCTAATATTTGTCTTATTTTGATTTATTAAACTTTCATCATCTCTCATTTTTTTTTTTTTTGAATAAACATCATCTCTCAATTGGAGCTAAGCCAAAATGTTGAAAACGTTAATACAATCTATAAGTAACCAAAAATTTTTTATTCATGCATTACTTTATTGGCTAGTAAATCAATTTCGAACATCTATCCAACTGTCCAACTGGATTCAATATTGATGTTCGGCCCCCTCTTGCTCTGGACCCGTAGAAACGAGTTCGTTCCCCGAGCCGCCGTTGCACCAACCCAAACGGCCGAATCCTCCTAAAGAAAGCACAACACACCAACAAATGGTAAAATCCTAATTGTACTCCATTCTTTATACGAACCTGGTCTCAGTTGTCTTTAGTAGCTTTACTTCAGCTTGACCCTCCTCTGCCTTGAATATAAGAAGTGTATAAAGGGAGAAAAAAGCTGCAGCGGAAATGGCTTCTTCTGCCCCTTCCTCTACTTCCTTGTCTCTGAAATCCCTCTTTGGTTCTCTTCCTGTTGATCCAGCTGATAGTGTAAGTTTTCTGACACAAAAATTCTTTCTTTCTTGTGTACTAGCCGAAAAGGGTGATAAAAGAAAAAGAAAAAGAACCCAGAAAATAAAGCGTATGGGATGAAAGAATGTTTCGAAAGAATGATTAGAAGGTTTAGAATAAAGGGTTCTTCTTTAATTGAGTTGAGAAAGTTGCAAAGGAAGTTTACAGAGGCATAAAGGCGTAATCTTGGAGAATTAAATGTGTTATTTTTTTCTTTTTTTGGGTATTTTTTTCTGGGAGGATGAAATTTTTGAGTGAATGAAGAAGGATTTTGTATTCATGGATTTGATTAATTTGGAAACTTAGAGAAAGTAGTGATAAAGACAGGAACTCTCTGCTTATATGAAATGTGCCTCTGATTGAAAACTTGGATGATTTGTAGGGTTTTAGCACTAGAAATATCCCAGGGAATTTCAGGTGCAACACTTCAGGGATTGTGAGGGAAGGTCAGTCATTGAGTTTCAAGAAATTCGAAATACGTTGTGCAAGAGACAAAGACATGGATGTGAGCATGTCAGCTTTTGTAGACGGTATTATTGACTCTTTAACAGGTTTATGTTGTCCAACCTTTTCAATGTTTCTGAACTTTGGCAATTATTGTAATGCTAACTGCTGACTTAATTTACTATTTGATGGCAGACATCGATATTAAAGAAGGGGAGCCAAGGGAACCGAGTGTCTCCACAATGCTGATGAATTTTGCTAACGAGTTCGATCCATACGAAGCTTTAAGTACGCCTCTGTATCAAACAGCTACTTTCAAGCAGGTATTTGTCATGGCTGTTTGATGATCAAATGGAAATTCCTTAAAAAAGCTGTACATGATAAAGATATGAAGCTATTTTATATGCTAATGCTCATGTTTAGATGATGACGGGAAACTGCAATAAAGTGATATGTATATTTCTTTTCAACTTCATCAGCCTTTAGACATAATGTCTCCTCAACCATGACTTTCACTTCATGTTTCCCCAAAATTGATTGTGCTATGTTACAAGATATGTTAGGGTATTAAATTAACAAATTCTTGCTAGATTTGTAGTCCTGCATGCATGTGTGTGTCCCATACAAGATAGAAATTGCCTGCACTTAATTGGAATCATTAATTCTAGCACTCTGAGGCAAATTTTCGAAAAGCTTTTGCAAGTTGCATCTTTTTGTTATAGTACAACAAGCACACATGCAGACACTGAATTGAGCTTATCATTAGATGACACTTCAACTTGTATACTGACTCAAACTATGTAATACATCCTATTTGGCAGCCTTCAGCAACAGAATATGGCCTATATGATTATACAAGAAGTGGCAATCCAACAAGAGATGTCTTAGAAAGGTTTGTGGAATATATTTGACAAATTATGTAGTTGATGTCGTTAACGTGAATTCTCCTTCTTCCCTTTACCATTACTTTCTTTGTACTCAGGCTTTTGGCCAAGCTTGATAAAGCAGATCGAGCATTATGCTTTACAAGTGGAATGGCTGCTTTGTCAGCTGTTACCCATCTTGTGGGAACTGGTACTTTCTGTTACCTGTTTGTAATCCGCTTCCACAAATTTTTGTGTCTTTTCAGATAATTTTAACCCTGTATTAGCTTAGTGTAGTGCAGATTTTATATGTATTTATTACCTGTGACCACATGACTGAAGTGGTTCCTGTAATGTGGAGTACTATCCATTTGATTTGGTTCAGTTCTTGTTGTAAAAGATTAGCAATGTCTATTGGTGTGTTGATGCATGAATACTTCAGTGTGTTGTTGTGTATGCGATCATCGAAAGCGAGTGGTGCACACATTTTCTTTCTTATGTGTTTTCGCCTTTGAAAATAGGTGAGGAGATTGTCGCTGGAGATGATATGTATGGCGGTTCAGATCGATTGTTGTCACAAGTCATTCCAAATACAGGAGTTCTGGTGAAGTTAGTATTGCTTGTCTTTACATAGTTTCTCTTGTTGCAAATTACAATTAGTTTGATTATCAGTAATGTGCAGGCGAGTAGATACAACAAATTTAGATGAGGTTGTATCTGCAATCACCCCCAAGACCAAGCTTGTCTGGGTGGAGAGTCCAACCAATCCTCGTCAACAAATTTCTGATATTTGTGTAATCTGAAATCCCAACTCTTTTCTCTCTTCAGCTTTTGATTTGCGCATGTTATGGCTCTTACGGGTGCACATATCATTTAGTTTTGCCCTTAAGGTTCCTGCCTAACACTTAATATTCTTTTCTATTTCCTTATTAATTTTCGCTTACGCATTACAGAAAATAGCTGAGATTGCTCATTCTTATGGTGCTCTTGTGTTGGTGGACAACAGCATTATGTCCCCTGTCCTGTCTCAACCCCTCAAACTTGGAGCAGGTACTAAATGCCACTTGTTGAGTCTCAAAGAATTATGATTGACAAGGACGAATGTTGATCTGTTCATCAAATTTCAGATATTGTAATGCATTCTGCAACAAAGTTTATTGCGGGCCACAGTGATGTAATGGCTGGTGTACTAGCTATTAAAGGAGAAAGGTTAGTTCTATGTTCTAATCATCATCGGCAGAGAAAACTGCATTAGCTTCTATAAATCTGAGTTCTAATATGTTTGCTGATTCTTATTCAGTTTGAGCTTTTGATGTACTCCCAACAGTCGTAGATCTTATGATTAAAATTTTCTCGAAGATTTAAAGGCTGGAATGCATTCAGTAGTTTTATTTATAAATTAGGTTCATCTCTATGACTTCAGTATCTGGATAATTGTTTTCTTAAAGGTGATTCGAACTCCATTTGGAGTTCAAATTAGGGCAGAGAACCTCTTTTCTAGTCATCTAGAGACTTCTCATTTGTTCAAAATGTTTTTTATCCAGGATTGAAATGTGCTGAGATACCAGAAGTCAGAATGCGTTTAATGCCGTAGCTTCTGAAGCTTTTGCTTGTAAATCAGATTAATGTCCCTGATTCCACTGTTGCATAATTGGTTTTCATCTAAAGGAGATTTCATACTCCTGAAATAGGTTCTTGGAAGAGTAGGGAATTACTTTCATGATTTAACTAAAAAATAGGTGCTCTGTCTGTCTCTCTCTCTCACTCACACACACACACGCAAAAAAATTCAGAAAAAATCAAACATATACAGACTCTCTTTGTGATTGATATCTGATGCTAGTTATTATCTCATGTTGAAAGGTTGTTGAATATTTGAAGAGAATAATTGGTACAAAATTTTCTTGGTGGAAACTTTAATAATGGTAGTTTGCAATGATGAATCTGTTATATACTAGTTTGACTTGTGAGGCTTAGTTTGTTTTTACAGGTAGTTTTGCTTTTCCACTTGCAGATATTTTCTTTTCGGCCATTATTTTTGCATTTACTTCTTCCCTCCCTGCACACGTCATTTCTATTTTTGCTCAGCCAACATCACTTCTGTTTCTGTTTCTGTTTCCTCCCTATTGATCCTCATACCCTTTTGGGCCATCATGGTTAGTCGTAAAACTTTACACATATTGACAGAAGGGATTAATGACGTGTCTATTGCCCTTTACACTTCCTTCAGACCAGAAACGACAATGTTTGAAGCAGCTAAGTTGTAATTGTTGTCCAATTCAATTTTGATGATGGCGTGTGACTGGTATTGAAGTATCTAGTTTGGGTTAGTTTTTTGATATCAGATAGTTTGGTCACTAGTTCAGTAGCACATCGCTATTGACAACTTATCTTAAGTACTTTTTCTTTAACAATTTTAGTGAAACTATACTGCGAACAGGTTATCTGATCCTGCTAGACCAGTATTTCATAGGACTTCTGAGGAAACCATGCTTAATATACACATTTGAATGTGCAATCTCACAGATACACATGCATAAGAAGACATACTTGTTACTGTCTTTACACTGAATGTTACCTTCTTGTGTTCCTTGTCACTTCTTATTCAATGTCTGTCTATGTTTCATTATTGTGTACACCAGCCTAGCGAGGAGTTTGTATTTCCTACAGAATGCAGAAGGCTCAGGATTGGCTCCATTTGACTGCTGGCTTTGTTTAAGAGGCATCAAGACCATGGCCCTGCGTATAGAGAAGCAACAGGTGCTATTTATATTGGTTTGTGACATAGTAGATGAGTTCATTGAGCAGAGTTCATTGAGCATTAAATGCATGATTCTGGTGTCTTGCCTTCCCAGATTGTTTGTGCACGAGCCATTCTTGTGTAGCATTTAATCTGAATACAAGATTACAAGCTCAATAAATACAATTACCAAAACTTGAGATTGAATGATTTGCATGTTTTGCAGGATAATGCGCAAAAGATAGCAGAGTTTCTTTCCTCTCATCCAAGAGTGAAGAAAGTTAACTATGCTGGTCTCCCTGCTCATCCTGGACACACCTTACACTATTCTCAGGTACTGGCATTGGGTACAAGATAAATATTCGACACAACACTTAAGTAAAAATACCCATTTTTTATCTTAAAAGCTTCGCCTCTATTTCACTTCCTACAGGCTAGGGGTGCAGGTTCTGTTCTTAGTTTCCTTACAGGCTCGCTGGCACTCTCTAAGCATGTGGCCGAGACAACTAAGTACTTCAGTATAACTGTTAGTTTTGGTAATTCACTTTTTAATCTTCTTAGAGTTTGTGGTAGTGATGCTAAAACTTATTTCGTATCTTCCATGCACTATATATTGGGTGTAAAATCCAACTAATTGGCAGGATTTATTGCTTAATTGATTGTTATATATGGTTGGTGCTTCATAGCCTCTTCAATCTCTGTCATTAGAATGTCTTTCATATATAGAGAGCATCTGTGATACTGTCTGAATACATAAATAATGGACAAACCAAATGCATTTGGTGCATGACACCGCGGGATCAAAAAGGTATTGGTATACAGATGGTGACTCAAATTACCGCCGCCTTGCCTGCACGTTGAATGTGTTTCAGTGATAAAATTGAGTGATTGGACTAGTTCACTACTACTTTGATCTTTATTTCTTATGGCTATATTTTACTGTACAAATGGCATATTGTTGGTTTCTTTGTTGATGTTTCCACATTCATATTTGGAAAATAGTATCCAATTTCTACCTTGTATTGCCATTGACATTTTTCACCTCCTTTTGTGATTTTACAGGAAGTGTCAAGTCCCTCATTAGCTTGCCTTGCTTCATGTCTCATGCAAGCATACCTGCATCAGTACGTGAGGCCAGGGGCTTAACTGAGGACCTTGTTCGAATTTCTGTGGGAATTGAAGATGTGAATGATTTGATTGCTGATCTAGACAATGCGCTCCGGACTGGACCAGAGTAACTACTGGATAATTGAGAGCTTTCAATTCTCTGAAGGCAGCATCTTCTTGATGCCCACTTTTGTGCAAAACATCCAATCCAAGCGGGTACTTGTAAATCCCCAAATAGGACTTCCAAGAATAGCAGTAAAATTCTCTGACAGCCCAATATTTTTCTGTTGTTATTGAACTTATGTTTGCATTTGATGGATGATGCTCAGATGCATATCTAAGCTGAACTGAGATCTGCCAGCTATATTGTTGTACATAGCACATCTATCAGGGAGTCACATGGAAATGGTACCCTTTAAAATCATTAGTTGAGTTCCTAGAGGTTCTATGAAGATATGTCTTTATTCATGATGGCTCCATTATGTGGATGCTTGACCAGAGAGTGGCCTGAATACTAGTTGCCACAAGTATAGAAAAAAGGCTTGTTCCTTGGGGTGTATCTTTTTGTCCGTGGACTAGTGCTAAATGGAGTTAATGTTTTAGGTGTTCGGAATAACTGGTTTCCTGAACATCTTTGCTCTACAAGAATATTGTTGAATTCAGTTATTTAAACATGGTACAATTATTAAGTTCTGAATTTCATAACTAAAAATTTCACGCTCACAGAGGATCAGTGTAATTCGTAATATTTTCCTTTGCGAAAATCTGTTATTTATTTATTTATTTTGTGGTTTGGTGAAAAGCTCCTCATAACTAGCGGGAGTGATTAAGCTTATCTGGCAATAACGTATGCTTTATAAAAAAGGGCATTTGGTTTTTCTTAACAAAGTAGACCCCATTATGACGTACGCTGATTGCCCAAATAAGATGCTTATTCCAGATAAAATGGCGGGTAAGTACATGTTTTGACAATGGAAATAAAGGGGATATAAACGGTTCGTTGTAAAACAGGGAGAACCATGTTTAAATAATTTAAAAAAAAAAAAGGAGAAAAACATTGACTTCGAAAACAAAAACTGAATACATTGAAAGTTTCAGAGAAATCAAAATTTAATCAAAATAAAATGAAAGAAAGGAAAGGCGAGTTTTGTTATGGAAAAGAAATAACTAAATGATAGATCTTCTAACGCAATTCGAAAAATCATCTGTCTTTCAAAATGTTAATCGTGTTTTTTGTATGTCGCGCGCATGCTCATATGTATGCAATGAACATTTTGAAAGACAAATGATTTTTCGAATTGCATTAGAAAATCTATTATTTAGTTATTAGCGCCATCATTCCCAGCTTAAGGTTGACAATAATGCAACCACTACCCCCTCGCCAAGGTTAATACTAAACTGCTAAAACATGCACGTACTGGAGTCAAAATCCTAAGCACATTCTATCTTGTCGGCGCTATATGGCAAGCCATTAATCCGATTCAAAAAAAATAAAATAAATAAAAGCCATGTTAAAGTGCAAGCCAATTATCAATAAACTACTGGACGCCTACGCTTAACAAAATGTCCATGTCACATAGCAGATTCAATCTAAAAGCTTCTTCCCACCGTATTCCTGATGAAAAAATAGCAACGTTTTTTTTGTTAATGAATACCATACTATATTTACAAAGTAGCACTGCTATACATCAGCATCTACTGTATTTCCAGCAAAAGCTAATTTCAATTTAAAAAAAAAAAAAGAACATCTGAAACACAAATGAGAAGCAACTATAGCATCGACACGTGCAGCAAACATCTGCAAATCAGTCAATTGTTGCCCCAGCATGCGGCTAAAAACTATGTACAAAAGCTTCTATTCTATCCTATGGAACAATTGGGCCTACAAGAAAAAAGACAAAAAGTCAAATTAGACAGGTCCTATGAAACACAAAAAGAAATGAATTGTTAATTGAGTAAAAACGAGATCCAAGCAGTGAAAAGTATAACAAGCAGGACGGCCAAAAGTAGGAAATATTTCCAGGAATTCGGCCAATCACAAAGATTAATTAATTAAATGGAATACATTTTAAAGACATAAAAATTAGTCTTCAATTGGGTTATGTTCAGACTAAGGAATCTCTAACATAACTGGTAACAGGATTGAAAATAGTACCATCTCTAAAATAACACAAACCTTCTGATATAGTGTATAAACTCTTATTGTCTGTTCATATTTTGGAAACATATCAGTTATTCATCTTAAAAGAAAATTTCAGTAGCCGAACATGTCACCTTGATGTTCTCCCCTTCCACGGGGATCCAGGAAGTTGTTAGGATCTGCTGCAAGGAAAGGTGACTTCGAATAGCTCTCTGATATATAATCTGAAAGGAAATCATTCAAGCCATATAGATATCCACATTATTAAAATAGTGATTTAAGATAAAAGCATATGTAAATGATGATGACTGATTCATGCACTTGAAGCTAAAAGTAAATTTTTTTTTTCTCGGTTTTTTTTTTTTGGCCGGGGGGGGGGGGGGGGGGGTTGGGTGAGTGAGAGAGAGTGCAAACCAAAGCTATTAGAGATGTCAGATGTCAGGTCTGATAGGCTAAAGTTTCGGGTATCTGATTCAACAATCCAAACGATGACATTTCGGGATCCAAAATTGTCCCATTCAAGGATTGGGCATTGGACTCTGCATTATTATAGGATGAAACAGATGCATCCCCAATCGTAGGCCGACCATCAACAACACTACCATCTGGACCAACATGAAAGGATTATTGCCTGCATATCCAACCTCTGATTTCATTACCCCATCATTCATTCCTTGTATCATTGCAACATTGGAATTTTGAGCAAAAGCATGTCTGATGGCGCGTTAATCCTTCGGGCATGTGCAAACAACTCAATAGCTGATGGTATACATGGTTGTAATGTGGATGCACCACTGTTATATGCATTAGGCAGATTTATACTGACATCTTGGTGCATTGATTCAATGGTACGAGGCGCAACAGTATGTTCAGAGGCATTGAACACCATATTGTGGTGCACTGTCCAAATGTGGTAACAAGAATCAGTCATGCTACAACCTAACAGAATCTATTTTTACTTGTCAACTGATTATTTGCAAATTGTGGTATATAGAATCAGGTAAAATAAACTAGAAATATGCTGAAACAAGAAGACAGACTAACAGAAGAAAACATACAAAAGATAATAGTAACACAAAAAATTTATTGAACATGAATCTATAACTAAATCATAAGGGTCTACACATGTCCATTCACTGACTTCTTTTAAGTACATCACAGAAGAAAAGAACAGCTGATATACAGGAATTTATCCCTTGACATTTTCTCATGAAGGTCAAAAGTGTAACCAACTTGTCCAAGAAAAAAAAATTTCTTACTTGATGGAATCTGAGATCCATTAGACACGGGAATTGAAGCAATTCCTGTAGGACATATGTGATGCATAAGCTCAACCTGTCTTTCCAGCAACTGGTTAAATCTTGTTATCTGATCCTTAACTATCAACCTCAAATGGTACGCCCCTGAAAAATTCCTGGTTTTCTTCTTCAAGTTTCTGCCACACTGCAAAAAAAAAAAATGATAAGATCATGCCATGCTGAATTGTAACAACAAGCGACAAATTAGGAATGACATTTCACTACAATGCTTTTGCACAATAGGCAGGCTTACAGAAATCAATGCAGATCAGTAAATTTCCTTTAGTTCTACTAAACTTGTATTGCCTATTACGTAAATTCACCTAGTAGCCTCAGTTCAATTTTATTAATGACGCCTCTTTCTGAGGGGCTTGGTGGAATTAAGCCACTAATAGATACAAAAAGGTGATTACCCAAATTCTGTTTTAAATTATGTTCGAGGTATTTTCTTCTTTAGGCAGCTATAAACACATCATTATTTATACGTTCACATTCACGGAAACCAACAATAAAAAGACAAGAAAGGGTTTATGCAACAATTAAATGGTGAATTATTCGATTGAATAATATTTATTAGGTCCAATATGTATTTTTCGATGTTGGAGTATGGTGGTTGGGTCAAATTTTTTGTTCAACCCAACAATCACTGAATTCGAATTATGAAATTAAATTCTGTAATTTTGGTTTTGAAATCAAAATAGGCAGGTATTTTTTTCAAGTAAAATTTACCGAATTTATTTTACCAAATACCGATTTACCAACCAAATCACACCCCTATTCCTAAACCAACATGAAGACTGAAAGCTTGAACCTAGCCTCGCTCTTTTCCTTAAATAAAGTAACATTTGAAACTTCCCCTTCCACAACCCTCCCAACCCAACCCCAAAAAAGATCACATCCACATTATTTCAAGCGATAGATTAAGTGAGCACTGTTTTTAAAGAACAACATCTTCAGCAAATGTATAAGGGCAAAGATGGAAGTCGCCATTTTATCAAAGCCAGTGTTAAGACACAAGGGGAAGTGACATGGCATGAAAAATACATATACAAGATCTCTCAATTGCTTATTTCTTTATCCCTTTTCTTGTATACATGTAAGCTAAGTGCCTCCAAAATTAGAAAATACTATATTTGCAGTCAGCAGCATTAATTATTGATTTTCCATGGGTTTATCATTGCCAATTTATCAGTAGTCAGAATAAATCAGATCATTTAAACCATAAAAAAGAAAATATCTACAAAATCAAAATGAATAAAGATACCCTCCTAAATTGACGTCAATTGTTACACAGAGACTCCTTCCAGCCATGTATAACTTAATCTGAGCTATTCCTATTACTATGATACACATTCTCTGAAAGTGCTTCCGGGTCTCCCTGGTGTTTTGGATTACCAGCTAGGAAGGTAGGGGGAACAATATAATATGAGAGTCAAATGCCCATCAAGTAGGAAATACCCAGATACAGGATTAAAGACCATCAGTCACAGGATCCCACATAAATCTACCTAAGCTGAGTAAATTTTTCAATTTATCCAAAGGATAAAGAAGAAAGATCACCTTAAAACTAATGCATTTGCTATCAGAAACAAATAAAAGGACAAAAGCGTTTCATTGGCTCACTCTTGTTGGGACAAGCAACATAATTTAATTACAAAGCATATGCTAAAGCATCTTGAGGACATTTACCTAGTTCAGTAAAATCTGGCTCTATTTTAGCCTGTTGAAGTGTATTCACAACTTCCCTTTGGCTCATGTAAAGCTGAAGACATCTTTCAATAAGATTTTGCACCTGGAGTTGAAATTAGATCTACACATCAAAGTGATGCACCATGACAGAGAAAGTCTTATAAAACTAGGCATAACAGGTATCTGTTAAAACACTTTTAATTTAATATTAACAGAAGAAGCACATGATAAAATATTTAAAATGCCATTCATAATCTGTATGCAATGGAGCACGTAGAACACTCATGCTTGACTGGTAATATTCTTGAGCAGTAAAAGCTAAATTGTTGATGCTTGACACAAGATGCATATTGAAGAGTAATCCAACAACAAAAGTAAATCAGATTCCATTTCAATTTCCACAATGTTAGTACTTTCACTTATGATTATGTGTTTTACGTAAGCAGGTGGGCAAAATCCTCCACCCCCGCCTCCCAAAGAAAAGAAGCTGCCCAAAACAAAAGGTAAAAGAACTCACAGAAGGTTGTAGAAGAATCTCAGTTGTTTACATACAACTAATATTTAAGCTCATTCCCCCCTATCCCTATTGTAAATTTAGTCAAGCTTCAGCTTAAACTCAAGCCTCATTTCCTAAAAAGCGAAACATGGAAAAACTTTTCCAGCTTGTCTTTGCTCGTGAGAGATACTAAAATCAATGAACAATTTATATATATTGAATATGTAGTGCAGCTAATTCAATGTGTAAAACTGTTGCCAAAAAGGTCAAAAATATTCTTTGAAAGAATAGAATAGGTAAAAAGTTCAATAACAAGTCTGAAAACCAACTTAGTCATTTATCCAAATGTGCCCAATCAGATTAGCAAGTGCTCATCCACCAAACCAGTGAGCTAATTTAGAGCCTATGTATACCAACTGTAAACAGCAAATTCACAGTTTTGTCCCAGTTCAGAATTTTGAAGCGATAAATCCAAATCAGATCTTCACGAATCAAATATTGATATTAGGGATTGCGTGCCATTCCTACAATGATTTGGGAATAGATACACATAAAAAAAACAGTCACATAATTTAGGAGAGATGATTCATCTCTCTTATTCCACACCAGTCCAAGCATTAGGAGAAAAAAGTTGAAACAGAAATATAAGTTAACCATAGTGCAATGCTAAACCTGAAGCCTGAAAAGTCAGATAACAGGATGACCAGCAAATGAAGACATAGAATCAGTCAGCATCTAACGGATAAGAAACCTGAACTTACCAACTGTATATCTTGCCGTGACACCTTTCTGATCTCTCCGCCAGACATTATTCAGCTTTCTGGCCAGACAGATACAGCAAGTAATTTTAATGCAGTTCACGTCTCATTCAAGTGTAGTATAGTACGCGAACCATTTTATGCTACAGCATCCTTCATGTAAATCTACATAAATAAAGCGTCATTTACAGTTCACATAAATTTCAAATTCAGATGGTTGAATTAAATTATAAAAAACCAAATAAATGGGCAGATGAACTATGTAAAGGCACTTTTCTTTTCTAAAGTAAATCCATATTCAGTAACAAAGTTAAAATTTTGTTTCATACAAACACAGTGCTGAGCAACAAAGGTCGCACATTCTTCTTAAATAAACACATGCTTGACATTCCTGAGTTTTGCATCAACAGCAAATATGCATCATTTGTCCAATGCAACCAATGATGCAACTGCAAACTAACTTGGAATTGACAAGAGAAGTATTTTAGATGTGTAAAATTTATTGGTCAAGCTCACTAAAAAGTAAAGATTATCCAACCAACCACCATTATTCCTCACTCAAATCCATAACAAGTACTGCCTCCATATATTTTTATCATGCTCCATTCCGTTCCCTTATGGGATGTCCTAATTTGAAACATAAAAAAATGCAAGAAAATTTCATCAATAGACCTTAAATAAGGTGGCATTTAATGTAATCTCTTCATAAAGATAAATTTTCCGTATGAAAAACACAAGGCATAAAAATTCACTCACTTTCTACCAATTCAAGTGTCCTTCCTTTTGGGGATGCTTCAAATAGTTGTCCAAATGCAAATAACAACAACAGTCCCAAGACTTTTACACGCATGTAAA
>CM045553.1:33189232-33287999 GCA_024721245.1 Mitragyna speciosa | reverse complement strand
GGGTAATGTGCTGAAAATATTAAAATTGGAAAGCAGAAACTATAAAGGGTTTAAACAACTTGAGATCGCATTTGCAAAGAAAATTGCTCCAATTTTAACAGTTTTCACCTTTTCTTTTCTTTTTTCAAATTTTTTTTATATGTATCCTAATTTTGCCATTGACTTTTGGGATTTTTCTTTTCCTTTTTATTTTCTAAAAAGAAAATTTGCCTCAATTTATTACTTTCTTCGGGGTTCCCCTTTTTGTCTCTTTTTTTTTGTCTCTTTTTCTTCTTTTCCTGTTTTTTTTTTCTTCTTCCTTTTTTTTTTTTTGAAACGCAAGTCGAAATAAAATTTATCTTACTGTGGGATGAAATATCACAAAACTGTCCCAGTGTGAAAAGGGTGCGACCTTCAAGTGGGTTGTCAAATGAAAATCACATGTTCTGAAGACTCCAAGGATAAACTAGAGAAGAAAAGGTTTTTTTTTTATTTTTTGAAAAAGAAAGATGGTCTGGCTTTGATCCGTCTCTTTTGCAACAAATTTTTTTCAAAGAAAATTTACTAAATCAGATGAGAAAGTCTTTTGTGGTGTCTGAATTAATGGTCCAGGAAAAGATCCGACCATTCACTTCTGCTGGAACACGGTTTCCCTGAGGTAATGCCTATCTTTTTTCTCTTTGATGAGAGCAATCGTGCACTAACTGATCTGAACTTTATTTAAACGTCATTATTTTGCAAAAAAACACAAAAATTGGTATGTCAATCTATTCAAAAAAATTTTTTACCTCAAAAAAAAATTCTAAATTTGAGTAAGCAAATGTACAAAAAATACATTATTTCGACCTTTGTTAATTCTCCCACACTTGAATCGTTATTTGACCTCAAAAACAATTTGAAAAAATGCAAGATCAAATAATGATTCAAGCATTGAAATCACACATGTCGTGGTTCTAAAATATATTTCCTCAAGGTCGAGTACAAAATTATTATGCAATTTATTGTCTTGTCTTTAATACTCATAATATCAAGTAAAGGGGAAAAAATTATATTACAATTAAGTTAGCTCAACTTAATTTCTTCGCCTTACCGAATTTCACAAACAAATGAATCATATGATCAATCAAAGTGTATCATATGTCTATGATCAATTTCATTTTTTCACGAGGAATTTTATTCTAGTGAACTAATCACTCAAAATATGAGAATGTCTTTTGACGCGAAAACTGATATTGGTTATGAAAGTTTTCGATTACTCAATATCTCAATTTTTAAACAAGTAGTAAAAATGTATTTGAGAAGTAAAACTGTCTTTTTACGCAAGAATCGACATTGGTTGGATGAAGATCTCTGGTTACTCAACAATTTACTTGCACAAATTTACAATGAATTACTCATAATTCAAATACCGTTTAATACGAAAGTCAACATTTGTAGATGAAGACTGCCGGTTACTAAGTATAAGAACCATTGGAATAGAAAAAAGCTACATTATTCTTTTTTTTCTTTTCTCTTCCTCTTTTCTTCTTCTTTTTTTTTTCTATTCATCATTTTTTTTTCTTTTTTTTTTTTCAAATTCCCCACAATGACTTTTACATCATAGATTACATGATTGCACCAATTGACCATAATCAACCTTTAACACGTGAGATTAAGTAAAAAGAGAAATTTTCATCAAACGTACAAAATTTAGACATAATTTTAACCACTTTACAAGATATACTTTCTATACGAACAAAACTCCAAACCACATAATAATAATTTCTTATTGCCTAGAGAAAACATTTGTCGATACACATAAAGTAATTTCAACAAGTAAGAGAATTAGACAAAATCAAAATTACTAACTACAACTCACAAACATGTGACACAACTTTATTTTAACCTTCTAAATAACCTATACAATACACTCCACATGAAAGTGAGAACAGTTAGGATGTAAAACAATAAACTCCCTTGGTGAATGGGTTGAAGTCATATCCCCAGCATGTTTGTTCCTTTTGTCGTGCTTGAATCTGCCAAATATGCATTGAAAACTTATTTGACAATCTATTACAACCCTCTATCTTAAAGACTCGAATGCTCAAAAGTGAGAATCTAAGCGATAGATCTGCTATTTTGCCTCAGTACCACTGTTGGCATTCTGTCTCTTTTGAGTTAAGCACAGGTTCTTTTTTTTTTTTTTTTTTTGCATCGTTCGGCATACTTAACATGGAATCTCAAATTCCTTTTTTTTTTTTGTATCACTTTAGTTCTCTTTAACATTTTGCGTTATTTTAGAATCAGAAAGATATCAGAGCGACAATTATTGGCCTCAAATAAGATGACATCTGAAAGCCATAGGCAATTTATTTTCACCATAAAAAAATTCAAGAAAATATTTTTCTTTTCATTCAATTTGAACTCATTAATTCATCAAAAGAGAAAACCTTATAATTACACAAACCTAGCATTAGGTTTTGAGAAAAATGTGATTTCTTTTGAGATCTCATCAAAAAATTATTTGCTCAATATAACAAAAAGATTTGAAGCAAATCATTTTCAAAAACTAAATGCAAAAATATGAAAGGAAAATCTCATGCTACAAATAATTTTGAAAAAGCAACTTGTTTAGCGCTTCATCTGAGAAAGAATTTTGAATACAAGGCAATCTTAAATTTACAGAAAGAAAACCGTTATTAGTGACCAAGTTATTCCTATTCTTATTACATCTAAATGAACCATTATCTAACTACAATTTCATCTATCTCACTAATCATTCGAGTCAAACTCATCAATCTGAATCCTTAGAACTCTCAATTCTAAAAACTGGATTCCCCCGATCCTTCTTATAATTTGAAAAGAACACTGGCATTATAAATGTCAAGTGTATGACGTTTTACTGGAGTAAACTATGATTTAAAATGTTTGAATCAAATATGTATCTGACGTGTTTCCCAATTTGTTGCCTTCCTAGAGGACTTGTAAAAAATGAAAAAAAATTGAAACTAGTATAAATGAAAACAAAAGCGAATGCATGCCCTAGGGGGGAACCCTTATTGTGCCAAGGGTAGGCCTAACATGAAATGCAATTCTTTCAGGTGAGACCCCCCTTTAAATGATGATACGCTAGATTCGCCAAAAAGAAATGCCTTCATTCTATTCATGTTACCTTACCTAGGGTCTCACCCTCTAGGATGGTACTGAAAAATATAAACGTGCATGTCTTTTAGGGTCATGTACCCAAGACAAAGGGATGGATTTTCTATAATGGGATTCGCAAAATGACATTCCCTCTAAGGTTTATGCGTGATGCCAGTTTGTTAACGCAAGTTAAAATATGCAAAATGCAAAAATGTTATAAATTTTTTTTTTATTCTAATAATGCATAATTTTCCCGAGAAGATGGCAAATGAACTGTACAAAAGATTATTGAGTTCAAATTTTGTTTGATTGAAAATTGAGCTTTCATGAGGCTACGGGACACAACATTGAAAGAAAAATAAAAAATCATAACTTTATCTAGGAACCTATAAGTAAAAATGTCAGCTTATTCAAATATGATGAAACATGTTTTAAAATTACTTTTTGTGCAATGTGAGATGGGAGGGTAGGGGATATGATAAAAACAACGTATAAATTTCTTTGAAAAAAAGGATAAATGTAAACTGTGCAAAAGTTCGACACTTGGGTATATTTATTGATTCTGAAAAATTTAGTTTGGACAAAACTAACAAGTACATCTAGGATGTGTAAACTTTTGAAAAGATCTGAAATTACACCTCTTATCCAAAAATCAAATTATTGGGCACACATTTAAAAAAAAAAAAAACCTACAACGATTTAACCTTTGTACTTTTCTAAAATTTTATGAAAATCTCGTTTCCATCTTTCTCAAAAAGATCACTTATGAAAATGAAATTTAAACATGCCGATAAGAGGGTTGGTTTCCTACGAGAGCACCATGCCAAGGCTTTTTATTCTATGGTTGTGAATGCAATCAAAGAATAAGAGAGAATGCGTTAGTTTATTCAACAAATATCACATAACACATTGGTAAAGCAAATAGCAGTATATAGTATAACAGAAAAATAAAGAGGGGTGGATTCCTTTCCTCTCGTGCCTACTGTACCTGATAAGGTAAGGCCGACTCTATCCTAGGTTATTCTACATAGATGCATGAGGTTGGGCTCATTAATGCATCTAGACTTGATTAGGCTGTCGGTTCCCAAGCCTTCAGACCTAAGGGTAAGGGTCATCAATCCCAAAACCCTTGGTCGGTGGCTCGAGTGATCCCCTAGACACTGCTACGTGCACATCGTGCCCCAGCCACTTGTTTGAGTGGATCTATTCTTTAAAGCCCAAATCTCTAGACTTGTGGACTCAAGCCGAAAGTTTGGGTGATCTTCTAGACATGATCACATGCACATCGTGCCACGATCACATATCCAAGTGGATCAAGCCTACGATACGGTTTAAGGCTCCCGAACCTTCAAACTTAGGGACCCAAAAGTAACAAATTCGTCAATTTCTAGGGTCCCGGTCGGTGGTTCGAGTGATCCCCTAGACACCGCTACATACACGAATGCGATGGCCGCATGTTTAAGCAGATCGACCCTAGTCCTAAAGGGATGAGTGGGTGGCAACCACCAAAAAGAAACAAAAAGTTCAAAATAATCATATGCACGTATGATGGTGCTCCTTTGAGAGGAAGAAATAACATTGTTAAACATGCGAAAGGCTCTAAGGGTGACTGACCCCCTCCCCAAATGCAAGCGTGATACGAACATACATTACAAATAAATAAATTATCTATCACATAAAAGCGAGAAATGAAAAGGCATATGTGAAATATAAAGCAAAAATCCTAAAAAGAAAAATGCAATCCTAAGCATCCAAATGCGATAAAATGAAAGGGTTAGAAAAGGAAGAAGATGACTAAACCTAATGCTTGGACTCACTAGTGATCCCCAGTGGAGTCGCCAGCTGTCGCGCCCCATTTTTTCGAAAGACGAAAAAAGGGAATTATGTTTATTTGTTGGAAATAGAGTGTAAGTTTTTGTAAAATAATTTTTTAGAAAATGTTTTATAAAAAATAGTTTGATAAAAGATGTGATTTTTAGAAAATGCTTTGTTTTGAAAACAAAAAGAAAAGGGTCTAAAATGGGGCTTTGAAAATGCGATGGTTTTTGGACCCGAAAATAGAGTCTAAAAAAGGAGTTTTTAGTAAAAAGGGAGTCGTCACTTGATATTGAGTTTTAGTGTACCAAGTCACCAGAAAGTATTTTATAAAAGGTAAAAAAAATCAAGAATGATTTATTTAGAAAATAATTTTTTGACAAAATATAAGAAAAACAAGAAAACCCTTTTTTGACAACTCCAGGTCTTTGAAAATAAGAGAAAAATGTTCGGGAGTCATAGTTGAAGAAAGGAAAGGCGAAGGTTTACACCTAAGGCACCCTTTCAAACTAGCCGAAACTAGTTGCAAGGTTTAGTCCAAATTTTCCTAATATAACCCTAAGGTTTTATCACATTTGGAAGCAACTATATGAATGCAAATCTAGTCCTAAAATAGGTATCGTTAAGGGACAAAATATTCCATTGAGGTTTGGTCGAGATTATCGCATTAATTACGAAACCCAAGTCTGGACCTCGATGGAGTCACGAGTATAGATGCAAAATGAAATGTAAAAAAAAAGGAAAATAGTAATCTAGATAATAAGCGAACAAAGAAAGTAGGGATGCAACACAACGGGTACGGGGGACTAATAAACTTGTGACTAGCTATTCCTACTCACGGAGGGAGGAACGGCATGTACGCCACCGCTTCCACGTGAGTAGATGACTATTTTTAGTCAAATCGCATACAAAATGACTAAAAATTCTATGTGTAGTGGAGTCTAAATGTTATGCGCTGAACATATGTTTAAAATAGATAATAAGTGATAATAATACATAAAAACCATACAAAAATGAGAAAAAGCCTAAAAAAGAGAAAATGTGTGTGAAATGGCATGAAATGCACACGAGAAATGATTTTAATACTAAAATGACCTAAAGGCCTAGCATTGGACTAGCCTATTTTCTAGAAATTCTCCGCTAGCAGTTGGACTAGCGAAGAAATCGGAATTAACCACAACTAGCGTTGGACTAGTGTGGCGACGATACACATATATTATAATAAATAAGTAAATAAATAAAACATAGATTAAAGCAATAATCACATAAAAGCAGATAATAGCACATAGGAGCACATAGCACACGAGCATAATATTCTAGATGCAAAGTCCTAAGAAAAGCGAATAAAACACATAAGCACATAGCACACATAGCACACAAAAGCCCTAACTATTACACCGAGGAAGCCTAATTACAATCTAAAATGAAAAAATAAAAGATAACCTATCTAACCTATCTATTACATTTTCTATCTAAAATACATAAGATTTTGTTAAATAGATAAATATAAACTATCTATTACATTTTCTATCTAAATACAAAATTTTTGTCAAATAGAATATTACCTATCTATTACATTTCTTCGAATAATTAAAATTAAATTCAAGTAAATAACTATGAAATAAATAAATAAATGCTCACACATGAATAAAAATTATAAGCACAAAGAAATATATAAAAAAACATATAGAAAAACACATAGGAGCACGTAGGAGCATATAAAGAGACATTGAAAGGGTAATAGAGGTACCTCCCATTCGTAAACTCGGTACAAATTGCTAATAAAATGAACAAACATGTCAAAAATACCACTGTTTAAATAAATAAACTACTAATTAAATAATTTCATACTAATCACTATAAACATGCCACAATAATTCAAAACAATTATAGCAATAATAAACAAAAATAAAGAAAAACTAATAATTAAATAAATAAGAAAAAGAAAGAAAGGAAAAAAAATGTTTAGTTAAAAGAATAAAAGTAAAAATAAAAATAAAAATAAAAATAATAAAAAATAAAATGCAATAATACGTCATTAAGTTTTAACATACAAATAAGAATTATCAAAATAACTAAAAGAGAAATAAAGAAACTAATTTGAGCATTAATTAGACTAACAAGTCCAAATTTTAGAACATTAATTATAAATTTAATAAAATAAAAATAAAATGTGAAAAGAAATAATTAAAATCTTTGAGGACTTAATTAAATCTTTTTTTTTTGGCAAAAATAAAATGTCCCAAAGTTTTGGATTAAAAATGGAAATTTAGGCACCATTTTTGGAGTAAAAATATAATTTACAACAAACAAAAGGGTGAAATTACAATTTCAAACCCTAGTTAAGGTAATAACATAGTTTACAACAAATTTAAAAAGGCTAAAATATAATTTCCAGCAAGCACAATGCCTAAAGTAAAATTTTTCAGCAATACTTAAGGTAAAAAATGTGATTTCAGCAAACTTGGGGGGTTAAAAATGCAATTCCAGCAACATTCAACAGTAAAAATACAATTTTTAGCAACATTAAAAGGCTAAAATTCAAGTTCTAGCTATTTGGAGGGGGGGGCAAAAATATAAATTCCAGCAATATTGAAGGGTAATAATGTAATTCCAGCAAAGCATAATCACAAAAATAAAATTTCAGCAAGGTTGGGGGACAAAAATGCAATTTTCAGCAACATGAAGGACCAAATTTATAATTTTCAGCAACATTCATGGGCTAAAATACAATTCCTAGCATACTTGAGAAGTAAAATTGCAATTTCTAGAAATATTGGAGGGTAAAGAGGTAATTTTAGAAAAGTGTAGGGGTCAAAATGTAATTTTATAAAATATAGCTCAAAATATAATTACAGAAAAATATAGGGGTAAAAAATGGAAATTAAAACATAGGGGCCAAAATTATAATTATATAAAAGTTGGGGAACCGAAGTGCAATTAATTGGGACCTAATTGAAAAGAAAATAAAATTATGGGGGTTAATTTAAAAAAAACAAAAAAATTAAATGCACAAATCGTAAATGTTCAAGGCCACAATAACATTAATAAAAGTCTAAAGACTATAAAATAAATACATATTATTAATTAAAATCAAATTAGAAAACAAAATAAATGAAACGACGTAGTTTTGAGTGAAACTACGTCAAAACGACGTAGTTTCACTAAAACTACCCTCTTTTTTTTTCGGTTTCCTTTCTTTCTTCTTTTTTCTTTCTTTTTCTTCTTTCTTTTTCTTCTTTCTTCTTTCTTCTTTCCAGATTTCTCTTTGTTTTTTTTTTCTGTCCTTTTTCTCCCGATTTCCCTATGCTCCCTCTCTCTCTCTCTCTCTCTCTCTCTCTCCTCGCCAGATTTCTCTTTCTGGCCTGCTATCTCTCTCTGTCCCTCTCGGTCCGTCTCTCTCTCTCGATTTGCTCTAACCGAATCAATTTTCCCCACCCTAAAATTATTTTCTTCACCTAAAATTAGCATAAACCTAATTTATGCACCAGAAATTAAAAGGGGAGCCATGAATCTTACCTGGTTCGGTCGAAAAATTGGCGAAAGATTGTGGTGCTAGTTCAGTGGTGGAGGGATTGTGATAGTAGAGGAGTTCGGCCTGGTTGGTTGGTGGCGTCATCGGCCGCGGCAGTGGGCTTCGGCGGTGGTGCGAGGCTGGTGATGGATGTTTGAATGGCTATGCTACTGGTGCAGTGCTTGTGTTTGTGAATTCCGATTTTGTATGTGTGTGTGTTGTATGTGTGCTTTGTGCAGGTGTGGTGCAATTGAAGAAGAAAATGCATTGTGTGTGATATGTGTGTTTGTCTGTGACTGTGGGTGTGTGCTTGTGCGTGTATGTGTCCGATTGTGTATGCAGGTGTGTGTAATGCATGTTGGTGCAGGGGTGTGTGAGCTGTGAGCTTCAGTGTGTGCAGATGAGTGTGAATTGTGTTTGTGCTATTGTGTGTGAATTTTGTGAGAGGAACCGAGGGGGATGAGGATTATGTGTGTTTCTTTTGCAGGTGTATAAGAAAAGTGCAAGTGCATTTTTTGTGTATGTGCTTGTGCGTGTGTGTGCCTGTGAATTGTTTGTGAACGTTTTTTGTGCAAGGGGTGCGTTTCTGTGAGTTTTGTGTGTGTTTTGCTGGTGTGTGCAGGTATGCCGAAGAAGTGAGGGGGAGGGTTGGCAGAGAGAGTTGAGAGTGAGTGAGGTGTGTTTTGTGATGCCTTGATTTTGTGCAGGTTGAGAGCCGAGAGAGAAAAGAGGTGCGTGCAGGTGAGGTTGTGTGCAGGTTTTGTGATGGTGGATGTGTGTGTGTTGGTGAAATAAAAACTAGAGAGGGAGAGATGTGAATTCCAATGTGTGTTGTCTGTGTAGTGTTGTGTGTACTGTGTTTGTGTGTGAGTTATACAGTGAAGTGTGGAGTGAGTGAATCAGTGAGGTGTGTGCAGGTGCCGAGAGAGAAGAGAGGGAGAGAATGGTGAGTGTGTGGTGCGTGTCTATTTTTTTGCCAAGAGAGGCCGAGAGGGAAGAAGAATGTCGGTGTCTTTTGTGAATGCAGGAGAGTGATGACGATGAATGGACCAAAATTGAACCAAATCCCATGAAATCTAATGAATTGAGATGAAGGGATTGAATGTTTGATGATGAGAATAAGGTGGAGTCGTTGGTATGGCTATGGAGTAACTGTTGTGGTTGTTGTAGCAGCAGCAGGCTGCAAACACAGCCTGCCTTTTTTTTTTTTTAAGGAGAAAATTAAGCAAACAAAAAAATAAAATAAATAAACATAAAATTCACTTGGATTCTTAAAAAAACAAAAACTACTAAAATTCAACATTAAAAGAAGAAATAAAATTTACTACAAATTTCAAATTTGCTAGAATAATGGAAAACAAGCCATTAATAGACAAAAAGTTAAAATTTTGAAATAAATACCAAACGCTCTCCAAAAATTATAAAATTTTTACAACAAATTTATGAATATACAAAATGTATATATAAAATTTTTCACTTAAAAATTCTCATAAAAAGAGTGCATTAGGAAAATGTGCCATTAAGTTAAAAAATATTAAAATATTAAATAAATAATAAATGACTCCCAAAAATCATTAAAATTAGAAATAATGATAAAAACGGTAAAACTATGTATTCGGGAAACAAAAATAAAATAAATAATAATATAATATTTACGAGATGAAATTACCATTTTGCCCCCTGGTACATCTAATTAGACATAATATATACAAAAAATTACAATTAGTTTTCAAAAATTAAAATATCTCCAAATGAAGTAAAATACATCCTTTTTATAAAGAGTGTGTCAAAAATTGGTGTCTACAACTGTTTATAAAAGTTTCAATTGTAATAAACTATTTAACTTTCCACAATAGTTTTAGGGTGTGGTTAAATATATAAGGTTGTCTTTTCATTATCAGAACATAACTTTGATGATTGAATATCTTTGAATGAGAGTTTTTCCTCTTTTCTCTCTATGTGAGATTTGTGAATTGTTTGAGTGAATCATTGAATCACTTTGATATCTTGAGTTCTAACCAACACAGTGGGGTTAGAGTTTCGGATCCTCAATCAAACTAGTTTCAATTTTTTAGTAGAATTGGGGTTACGTTGTCTTTGATACACAAGAACGATCTTTGAAAAGGATTATCTTTGGATTGCGTTCTTCACGAAAGTCTACATAAGCCCTAACACATAAGTCGACCTAATCCCTAACCTAGAGTTCAACATGTTGTGTAGCTTAAATCAATAAGTCAATATAATCCCTAACCTGGACTTGGTTCTTAAATCCTTGCTTAAATCAACATTTAGCCACAAACACAGACAAGACTTTGATGATTCTAATAAGAGATGCCTACGCCATTTGTAAACAATATGTGCATGTGATTGCTTACATGGTTAAATTCTAAAAATTTTCTTAAGAAAAGATCATTCTCTTGATTCATGACTATTATTGTCACGCCCCGGACCTGTTGACCTAATGCGCGACCAGAATCTGAGCAACCAAGTCCAACTTTTGGGCTTCGTCCTCGCTAGCCCCAAATGGATATCCCAAGTTGGACTTAAATGCTTAAGCTCAACTTATACATTAGTCCATGTTACTTCACTTTTTCGATGTGGGACGGGGTATTACATTCACCCCTCCTTATTAGGCTTTGCGTTCTCGCAAAGCCCAATCCATATCACAATCCGGACTGTCCACTCGGTTGTGTTGGATTCTAAAGGTGGCTCGTACGGACTTTAGAGGTGGCTCCCACTCTTAGGTCGACGTAGCACTTAGCCCCACATAGCATTTAGTTCCTCAACTTCCTTGCGTAGTTTGACCCAATACCATAGGCCCAGTCTCACCTCGTGCAAAGATCACACGAAGTTTGCTCTAATGCCATTCTGTCACACCCCGAACCCTTAGGCCCAGCACGCGACCAAAGTCTGTGCAGCCAAGGCCAACTTTTGGGTTTCGTCCTCGCTAGCTTAAAATGGATATTCCAAGTTGGACTTAAATGCTTATGCTCAACTTATACATTAATCCATGTTACTTCACTTTTCCAATATAGGACGGGGTATTACAATTATTAATAGGTTAGTCATGTCATTAATACCAAATGAATTCGATTGAGATAATAATTAGTTTTTTTGTCGAAGCACTTCTCGTCATCTTTGACTATTATTAATAGTTTCGCCACATCATCAATATTACTTGAATTAAATTGAGGTTATAATTAGTTTTTATATTTTTGAAACAACTCTCCTCATCTTTTTTTTAAATATACAGGGTTTTGTAAGACCATGGAGAGTTAATTTAGGGGTGGGAGATGATTAATAAAAATATACTGAAAATATTATTCGATATATCCTGCCATATCTCAACTCATATAATGATTTTTACTGACAAAATATGAAATTAATGTTCATGAAAATAATTACTATACATAATTGTTTTCATGAAAAATTATTATAGAACTCAAATATGATTTTTACTATTGAAATATAAAATTGATTTTTATGAAAATAATTACCACACGTAATTTTTTTCATGAAAAATTGTTATTAGGGAGAGGAAAGGAATCTAGCAAGGCATATTCATCCACAGTCTTTTGATCACTCCCCTTCCCAAACACACAGAGAAACCCCGAAAATCTTCTCCCACACACACTCACGCAAAAACTAGTTACATGATGCTTTTCCTATATGCAAAATTGTATAATTCTTTTCCTATCAAATAAATTGTTGTATCATTTTTTCCCATCAATTATTGTTTATTTCACTGATTTGTTACAAACAGTAATTTTTATTTATAAAATTGTGTAATTTGTTTTTCAATTTCTAGAATTTTGGGATGAAATTATATAAATTGATTGCATTCTTTGATATTTTCGATTGATGCTTTTCGTTCTCAATGGTGAACTTACATGCTAAGCAAACGAATGAAGCATCCACCTCCTTCGTTGAAAATCCTAAATACCTCCTTGGTTGAAAATCCTAAACTTGTGCTTCATATTATGGTTCATGACAATAACGGTGTGTTTATGTCACTAATTTATAAAATGACAATTACATGACAATAACAAATTAGCTAACATGTTGATTGAATTGTAATTTTTCACATTTTAACACTAAGCAAATTATGTGGTAAATTCACAAATATGCTGATTTTCACTTAAATTAAATAGAAAGATATCATAACTATAATCTTAGTGCATGACTGATGTCAGTTTCTGATACAAATGTCAAAAATCAATAACAACTAATAACATGTCAACTCATTAACAAGTTAAGGCAAGTTATTCAATAAATATAAAACTTGAGATGTAAATATTATTTAGTGCAGGATTAATGTCAACTGATTCACAAAAATGTCAAAAATCAATAAAAAAATTATAAATATTTTAACACGTTATCAAGTCAAAACTAATATTACATAGTTATTCAACAAATATATTTGAAATGTAATATTATTTAGTGCACGTTGATGTCCAGTTTCCTGTTTATAAAAATGTCAAAAACTAATAAAAACTTATAAATATTTTAACAAATTAACTAGTTTTATTAAAACTAATATTGCATAGTTATTTCAACAAATATACAATATAACATGTAAATATTATATAGTTTTTACAACTTCAGATTGGTGAAATAATTGGTATCAACATTTAATTCTCATTTTCATTTGAGTTAGTTTCTCAAATGCTATATGAAAAGCTACAAATGGTTTTTTATTTGAAAAGCCAATCTGAAAAACAGATAATCAAGGCAATTAACACAAATTCTTTATTCATAAAGAACCAAACAAAGTATGTGAAAACCAATACGATGCATGATACAAAACTGCCAGCCAATTTGATTGGAAGATGCATGCTAAAGACACAAATTAAGGAAAAAACTAAAGGACTTCACACTTCAAAGTGAAAGCCACAGTTAACAACCCAGGGGAATGAAAATTAGTGAGGTCATTAGGATAAAGGACAAATAATAGCTGTATTATGTAATGTATATCCAACATCAATCAATGCTGCACAGAAGTGAACCAGAAATGCTCTCGGTTGTCACATTTCCAAATGTAATGAAAATCTTTTTGGTTTTTCTTCTTCTATTCTCAAATTAGGAAACAAATTGGATGACATTTTTTTCTTTTTGTTCATATAAGATGTGTACATATCTCCCATCCTCTCTCTCTCTCTCTCTCTCTCTCTCTCTCTCTCTCTCTCTCTCTCTCATATTTTTCTTTTTCCCTCCACATTTCTCTAGATGTGGTATTCCCCAATTCTATAACTAAAACAGGAAAAAAAAATATAAAAAAGAAAAAAGGGTCATTATATTAGCTCTCAAATAAAGGAAAAAAAATGCTATATGACATCATATAGAGACCACAGTTAGGCCATTGCTGTATCTGGGCCTTGTTCTATCTGGGGAGAGACCTTCTTCAACAGCCTTCCTCTTGCTATTGTTGTTGGCTGGTGATTGTTGCTGCTGCTGCTGTTGTTGTTGTGATTGTTGTGATTGAAATTCTGATGTTTCTACTAATGCTGTTTCTGGTGATGATGATATTTCTGCTAATGTTGTTTCTGGTGATGATGATGTTGATTCTCCTTGGACTTCTTGATCTTCCTGTTTGTCCGGCTTCTGATGATTTTTACACTTGGTTTTCAACATATGGGGTTTGAGCTTATTCACATCTGATAATCTAACTGGCTTAAGAAAAAATTCCTCTGCCCCTTCTTCTAGACATCTGCAAATGCCACAAAATATATCCAAGGATTAATCATTTCTCCAAAAAAGAGGATATCCCAACAAATCTATATCTTTTCCATACCCCAATTATACACAGAATTTACTTTTAAATTTACCTGCTGATTCTTGATGGGTTATTCTCAGATGACATTATCACTACCGGTATGTTTTTCAGAGATGAAGATTCCTGTCATTTAAGGGATTGCATATTGATTTAGTAAAACAATTACAGTAAACTTAAAAAAACAAATAATAATTAGAAGTTGTTTTATCTAAACACACAACAAAAGTAAAGGTACATAAGATCAAACACACAAATGGTGACAATATGAAAGGGGTAACCTATCTAGAATTTGCAATTGTCCTATCAATGCCTAATTATGCAGAGAGCAGGTGGGAAAGATTTTTTCCAAGATTCTCATTGATCTGAAATGAATGGCATGAAAAGGACAGATACAGCTACCTTTCATATCACATAGAATCCATTAATTTGCTTAAGAAAATATTTACCAAAGGGGCATAGGCATATTTCCCAGGAAAGGAAAATGATATGATAGAAACAAATAGCAGAGCACATATAGCTAGCATCAAAGAAGACAAAAGGAATAAAAAGCCAGAAATGCACCATACCTTAATCTTCTTCAGCAAATCATAGCCCGTCATCTCAGGCATACAATAATCTGTGATAACAAGATTTACTTCCACTTCCTGCAAATTCCCAGAACAAAAATTTCAGACTACCACAAAAAGAAAGTACTAATTTCCTTCCAATTGTTCCACAATCCAAAAAAGCTGACAATCCCAGAATCTTTAAAAGGAAAAAAGGGAATTACCTGATTGTGATTAGGAGAAACAAAAGGCTGATTTGGATTGCTTGGGTTATATTCATGCAATCCCAGAATTTCCAAAGCTTTACTCCCAGAATCCACTGTGGTAACTGCTAAGCGCAATGCAAAAAATGGCATCAAAATTAAGGCCAAAGAGCATCAAAATTCCTTAAAAAAAATAACCCACATCATCAAACGTTCCCCTGTTTCCGTCCTTTCAAATTCAAGGAACCATATAAATACCTTGGTATGAAGAGGTCTTGAGGAGTCTCTCAATGAGTTTTCTATCTATTAGGCTATCATCAACAGCTAAAACATGGAACTGTGACTCAGCTGCTGCCATAACCATTGTGATGTGACCCAATCCAATATCCAATATCAACAGAATTGTGAAGGATGGGGTGAAGGAAGAGGTAAAAGAAGGACAAGAAGATAAAAGTCTGTGTCTTTTTTTCTGGTGGGCTGTGTGTTATGTTTTGGGTAGGAACTGAGATGAGATGGGGAGGAGAAAAAGGGTTATGTTATGTACTGGAAAAAAGACCCACCAAAATCCACAACCCACAAAGCAAGATCTGACCAGATTTCATCCACAGATACTCTCCAAGTTTCTATTCCAACTTGTATTTGAATTACAAGGCAAGCAATGGCAGGGCCATTTAAATAAAAAAGGTACAACACCAAAGATATGAATGAATAAAGAAAAAAAACTAGAACATGGGCTTCATTGTTAAGTTGATTCTTGAAGAGTTGGGCAATTTATATGATGATAGGAGAAAATTTGGCATGGAAAAGAAAAAGAGTGGAGGTTGGAGAGAGGGAGGGGGTGGGGGAGGTGAAGGGCTCATGGTAGGATGTGGGGGAGAGGAGTGTGGGACCTACCAAAATCCTCTCAAGAGATACAGGTGAGGTCAGCAATGCTGCCTTTTTCCTGGTGTGAAATCATGTGCGTATACCATATCTTGAGCAGGTGGGGAGTGGTGCAAAGAGAGGGCAATTTCATTTGATTCCCTTTTAAGATTTGCTTCCCATGGCCATTAGATGTGTACCCCATCCCATGTTGTGCCTTTATGGATGTCTCATTCATTCATTCACTCTTTGTCCCCAAGTGTTTAAACTAGTATTTTTATTCTATTTATTAATCTAATAAGTTTGTTAAAAAGTTTTTTTTTTAAAAAAAAAGAAAGTATTTTCCATCTGAATACCCTTTACAACGAAATATATATATGTATATATATTGGTCTAACTTAGGGTTAATTTCAACCCTAATATCCTAGTCCTTTTATTTTATTTCTCTTATTTTTCGACAAATATGACTAAAAATAGACACTAATTGAATTGCAAAAGTGGATATTCTTTTTGGGAGTCTGTTATAATGAATAGTAATGTTTTAGCGTTTGCAAGTACTTCACAAATTAGAAATTTTTTAAAGCAAAAGTTAGAAACTTTTGACAAATTTATTAATTTTCCCATTTTAATTGTGTTAAAAATTCTATGAAAATAGATTTTGGCTCAATGCTTTAAATAATATATCTAACATCTTCTTTGTAATTCTCTTAAGTATATCAGAGAAATTTGCATGAATTACTGTCTTTAGTAACATTGAAATACTCATAATTCTACTTTTTGTAACAGTTAAAGGCAAACGAAGTACATTCAGTGACAATTTTGACCGAGTACGTTACCAAATTGGTGAATAGCTGTGATTTATTTTAGACAAAACGTTTATTATCTCAAATTTGGTAATGTTTTCCATATACAAACGTTTTTAATTCTCCATATGCACTATGCTATGCTAATAACCAAAGGGTAACAAGTTTTTGTTCAAATTCAGAGCAAGTGCTTCTCATAATTAAATTCACGATGTTAAGTGGCAAAATCTCGAGATTTTGTTGTCAACACGCATAGATATCTATAGATATCAATATATGTGTGTGTATGCGTGTGTGTGTGTGTGTGTGTATATGTACACACATATATATACATACATGCATACATATGTATACACAAACACGTACACAAATACATATACACCACGTTTAACTAACGATTAACGCTCATTTAACAGTCTCAGTACTCATCTTAATGTCCATTTAATGCACACATTTCTTTTGGCACATGTCAAGTAGATTTCATTACTCAGACAAAATTTTTCATTGGGTACTTGGACAGCCATGCAACTGATACCCCTAATTAAATTCCATGTATGCTAGAAATAAATGGAGTTATCTAACCTCCGACTACTTTCAATTCTCTAAACCGCCATTGAAATTTTTAATTCTTGTTAATACCAATAATCAATATTTCTTGTCAAGTTTCTTGGTTCAGGCTTCTCTATCAATCAACTGGAAAAAATGATAGACTACCTCCCAATATTTCATCTTCAATATGATTTTGTATGGCAAATTATTTTCTCTTACTGTTTTCTTCTTTTTCGGGGGCGTCTCATGGTCATCGTTCCTTCAACAAATTCAAGAAGAGATAGAGCATTGCTCTAATGAGGAAAAGCAAGCTGTTAACATTTTTTTTTTTTGAATAACGAGACACCAGATAACGGGTGCTTCAAATCGTGTATCTTGTAAATAGCTTCTATTCCCCAATTATACACCTGTCACATTTATTCATTCGTATATGTATTTATCAAAATTATTTATAAAATCTATGATTTTTTTAAAAACATCAGGAATTAATGTATATGCATTTATCAAAATCACTTATAAAATCTATGATATTTTAAAAATATCATGAATTAATACACATGACAGTTGTATAAAAATGGATAAGCAGGACGGAGGTTAGTTATAAACCAGACAATTCGAAGTGTTTAACGAAATTTTAGGGGGGGGGGGGGGGGACAACCTTTGACAATTTTTAAAATAAAAGTGGTGGTTTGCTATGCTTTTGAGAATTAAAATCTTTTTTCTTATTTCTATCATTTTGTTAGATGGTTTATGTGCTAATGCACATACTAAAAAACAATTAGTTAGACTACATTCACACATTGATGTCCCTAAAAAGATTCATACATTCACACACTGATGACAGATGAACTCATTTTTAACTTTTTTGCCATGTTGCCAAATGATTTACATGCAATTATTAACAGATTGAATACCATGATCTAATGACATGAGCATGACAAACAGATCTTGACCCTCTAGAAATGTAATGAGAATTTTAACAATCAAAATTTTGTCCAATGAATGTGAATGTAGCTTCATTTTCATATTTGTCCAGCTTTGATTACTTTGGTAACCAAAAAGAAGATAGCGTCGTTGACTCACGAGGAGGAAAAAAATGAGTCTTGCAAAAGATTACTTGGAAAAAACATGAAATCGTATGGCCCGCAAAAGATTTGCTAGAAGAAGACCTACTTTAGTCCTCAAGATTTAAGTCCTCTCAATTCAATTTTGGAAACAATGGGAAAGATCAGTAATGGGGACCGATTTTGACCAAAACATTTCTTTCCTTTCTTATTCAAATATATATGTACTGTTTTATTCCTGTACTTTTGAATCTTCCATTAAAATTTTGATAATTGTAACTCAACAACATAAACTAAAATGAATTAGAAATTATTGCTAGAAAGAACAATAGTACATGTCAATGATGGTATCTTTTTGGGTACAAAATGTAGTGGCACTAATATATACTAATCTATGGTATTGGGAATTCTTGTTTCACCAATTTTTTTTTTTTTTTACCTTTAACTTTTTAATCATGCTTTAGAATGTTACTTTCGGCTACTTTCTTAGTTAAATTTAATGCAATGTTAAGTATGTGAAACATACATGATCTTTGATTATGACGAATACGGCAAATAATTGTTTCCCCTTTTATGCTGCTTATGACATTTTAAAGGGAAAAAAAGAAAAAGAAAAGCACATATTTACGTATCTATTCTCATGATTAATCATGCTTTAATATTTATTACTTTTCTAATAAAAAAGAACAGAACATGTTGGACTATAAAAAATTTGAATTTAAAATATGAGAGCATTTTTTTCCCATTTGGTTATGAGTGGAAAAGTTTACGTGCATACATACATACAATTTATATATACACACAGAGACACACACAAAGACACAATTTTTATAAAGTGAATGTTGCATTTGTTTGTATTATGATGGATTAGTAGTTTTGAGCAGATGAACTTAATTTAAACGTATCTTATGTTCTTCCTTTTCTTGTTATGCAATTTTGTTTTTTCCCAATTTTGATGTCGTTCATGAAACGTTGATGTAGATAGATTATTTATGACATCCCCCAAAGAAAAAGAATAGGGAAATGTAATGGAATTGTAATGAAAATTGTATCACCAAGTTTAGAGTAGAAGTATCTCATTCAAATCTTGGTTACGAATTACAGTCCAATTATATGTTTATTCTGGTCCTATTAGTTGTATGTGGATTTATATTTTTAACTTCAAAAAACCGAAAAGAAAAGAAAAGTTTTTCTTCATTTCAGATGAGAATAGTTGAGTCTTGTAGCTGCTTTGACAGAATTCTTTTTTTTTTTTTTTTTTTGAGCAACTTTGACAGAATTCACTCTCTCATAAACAGTATATGTCTTTATACATAAAGAGAACTTGTTACTTTTTGTTTATATATATATATGTGAAATTGTTATGCTGATTCAAAAAAGATGTGCTTTTATAGTATCGATTGACAAAAGGCCACTCTTATAGTGGCAAACAAACACTGTGAACACCCATTTGATAATCATCCCGATTCTCATTATTCCTTCAACTTTTAGCCCCCACCCCAACCAAAAAAAAAAAAAAAAACAATGTGTTATTGCCAACCAACCAAGAAGTGTTTACGAGTAAATTAGATTAAGAACATATTCAGTTCAAATTCCTTAATTACTATCACTATAAATATTATTAACTTTAAAATGAGTATGGATTTTAATGATTCCCCTCAATATATTTGATTTAGTAATAAAATAAATATCATTCGCCCAAAAGAGTTGATAGAATAACATTTTGGAAGAATTATTAATCACTTTTATTTCAATTGAAGGATAGTGATACTCCAAACATCAATAATAAGTACCATTACTATTGACACGTATTGCCCTAAACCAGACACCCTAAGTTACTTGCATACTTTGCTTTAGTCCATTTTCTATATCAATTAAAATCACTCCCTGGGATTCTTATTTTTTCTTGGATTAATTGGTTTTTTACGTCCAAAGTCCAAAATTTGAATATCGTTTTTATTGTCTTAGCTAAATTATGATATCATCATTGTCGTCGTAATTTGACTTATAACGAAATTAAAATTTGCAAAAAGCCAAAAATTTCACGAAAAAAAATAAATCGTGATTTGCAAATTCCATGACTTAACACTTATGTTGAAACCCCCGCCCCCCCCCCCCCCCCCCCCAAGTAGGCTCATGTAAATATCACATAAATAGAGTAAAAATAAAATTAAGATACGAAACAAAATTCAAGTAAATATTATAAGTATAATACACACATATACACACACATCTTTGTACAAGGCGCGTCAGAAATTTGGAATTTAGGTACCAGATCACAGATGATCCGGAGCTAGTGTCTTTGTTGCTAGCAAAGATTCCCGACAGACCATAATATATATCGTACAACCTGTAACACTTAAACCACACTGCTAACAGTGTAAGAGTTCTGTCTATGAGGGCCAACCCCCCCCCCCCCCGCCCCCCCCCTAATTAGGAAGGCTCTACACAAACACATTTTGTGATCACTGCCACTGCTGCACACTGTTCTCACCTCCTCCTCCACCAAAGACATACACACCTATATGAAAATGAAATATCTATTGCATGTTTGCTACGGGCAGTAGTAAATGTACACATGTTTTGCTTTTGTATGGGTATTAATTTTTTACTTAAATTTAGTTTAATTAAAAGTACATGTTTTATATTGCATGATTATGCGGTAAAGAATGGATTATAATTTTTACTGTATGTGATAATTTTATTTTCTATAAGCCTAATTGATTGATTTTTCACCCTCAAACATGTTCCTACTTTATTTTGCAATATATCTCGTAAAAGATAAGGAAAAAAAATCTTCCGTGCAGTTTATTGCATTGCATTATGCAGCTACATTCATCCCTCAAGGAAATTTCTAATTTTCTGTAAGGAAAATAAAATCATCTTGTAATCAAATTACAGTCCATTTTCTGTAGTATAACTATACACAATAAAATCTTGTTTGCCCTTAATTAACCTAAATTTTAGTAGAGAACTAACACCCTTAAACGAGCAAAACATGCGTTTGTGCCAACGTCTGTTATGCGACTATCACCCTTTCTATAAATATGTCTTAAAACTAGAGAGTTTATTTTCACATTATTGGCTTTGTTGCACTAAAAAATATGATGCAAAGTTGTATAGAAGAATTTCTTTAGGTATAGATGTTGAGTAGTACACATGATCTATAATCAATAAATTCCATCCACACGAAAAACTAACTAATAAATATTGTTGAGTTTTTCACTAACATTAGGGTTTGGTATGTGGTATTTACTTTGCTTAACCGAAGTCTTTGCAACTTTTTTTTTTTTTCTTTCCCCTATGAAATTAAGGTTAAACTTAGTCGTCAATCCCCATTAAATTTATATGAAAAAGTAGCTGCTCAATTGCAATCACATATATTGTGAATATATAGTGATCACATACCAAGTGATTCTGTGATTTGTACACAGCATCAGCTGAGTTGATAGATTGGATGTCTCTATCCTATGAATGGAAGTGTCAAATCTTTTGTGTAATCACTAAGTTACTAAGCTTTAAATACAAACTAATTAATATATGCTTTTTTTTAAAGCACGCATTTGATCTACTTGGAGTCGACTTTTGTGGTTTTTACATGGCAATTAATGATATTCAATTCCACCAAACTTGACATATCTTTCTTGCCCAACTTGCTAATGATCTGAATTTTATATTCTTGGATTTGCTAGCTTATATTTTATCCCCAATAAAATCTCTGGGCCCCATGTCTGTTACTAATAAAGTTTTGAAAAAGAATCACTTTTTTTGCAATGTAACAAGGCATCAAAATCTTGAAGATAGACCAAGGGAAAAATTTCTTTGGATTGATTGACCAAAACGGCTAATCTAACATTTTTAATTTCCTACACAAAAGAGGATTCTTGAATCTTGGGATGCCATTGTCTTTCCCTTTCCCGTTAAATATGCCATCAATTAAGTACATTTCATTTTTACACTGTGCCTTTAACGGTCGTTTGTATCATTTCACAAGCACTTTAATGTAATCCACAAAAATTTGGAGTTTCTAAATTTCGAGAAACACTTGACCGAAAAATCACTACAATCTCATATAGATACATATAAACGAGTTCGAGAAACTCTAAATTAAGATTCTTGAGTGAAAAAAAAAATTCATTATCAATTTTTTTCAATACATATAAATGAATTCGACTTCAAATTTCAGTTATCACTTATAGCCACTGAGAGAATAGAAAATGGGAGATTCTTAGTGCAGAGTCTTCAACCTTTACTAGCCAGTTATTGACGGAAGAGCTAAAGAACTCTCCGAATTTTTTCAATAATGTTTTTTAAAAAATATTATTGTAACAGTTTTAAAGTTTATTTTCGATAATTGTATTTTTTAGATAAAAAATTAATTAGAAAACGTATTCAAAATTTTTAAAAAATATTTTTCTAAAAAATAAAACCAAACAAACGAAGAACCTGGCTGTTTAATCCTTTGTACTAAATACTTTTACTACATTTGTAGGAGCCAAATAACCTAGCACGTAAAAACATAGCATAAATCTCATGCATTATGAATATCTCATTCCAATAGTAACATACAATTTTGGAGTGCATTGTGTAAATAAATGTCCAAGGTAGCTTCTATTTTATGTCCAATCCTCTTGTTTCCCATGTTATTGATTTCAGAATACAGAAAAAGATTATCCAATATATTCGTTTCTCGTGTATTAATTAATTTATGGAGAAAATCAATCAGTCCCCATCTGGATACTTGCTGAATGAAGGCATAGAAAGTAATGAGATCAGACAGTTATAAGGTCTCAGAGATTGTCTCAATAAAATAAAAATACTATCAAAGGTGGACCTGTCTAGGCCAGGCCACGGGAGTATCAGTCCCATGCAACAGTCTTTTAGATTCCTACACTTTTTGTCTTACCCCACTGGAACTTTTTTACATGTTTTCATGATCAGTTTCCAAATTTCATGATCACTTTTGACCCTACCAATATTTTGTAAACATTCGCATGGCTTTTTTTTTTTTTTTTTAACCTTTTTGGACCTATAAATCTAGCTCCAGATCTTCTGCCGGAAATAATTACTTTGGAAAACGGTAATCATTTCAATTGAATTTATTGTTGTATTTATTACTTACATTGAAAGTTTCTGACGCTTTTGAGAAAATTCATTCTGGTTTTTAAATATTTAATTTTTATCTAATCTTTAAAATACTCGACTAGCAGTCAGGATTTTCTGTCCAATTTTTTACGTTGTCTAGTATGAAACTACATTATAGTCAACTCGCGAACAACTCGATCAACTACTCGGCTCGAACTTGAGTTGACCGAGTTTGAGTAGCTGGATAAGCCAAAAGAATCGAGTTTGAGTATCAAATTTTCAAACTTGACGGCTCATCAAGCCTTATGGAGCACATAATTATTTAATAATTATATACTTATTTATTATGTATTTACTATATATTTTAGCTGTGAAAATTGTAAAATTTACTGAAATTGTCGTCAAGTACTCGAGCTCAAATAAGGAAAAAAAAAATTGTTGAGTCGAACTCGAGTAGTTCTTCACTACTTCCAGCTCGAGCTCGGGCTACAAATATATCTATTCGAGCTGTTGAGCTCGAACTCGACTCGACTCGATTGCATCCCTATTTGACATAGGTTGATACCAAAAAAATTGGACAAGAGATCTGAACCGACTAGTTAGGGTTTTAAGTTTTCCTCGATTGATAAGACTAATTAGTCAAATTTAGGGTCCGCAACAAACTTTCTAATACTTAAGATGTTCATTGATTTCTTGCTTAAAAAGTTCCACTTATATGTCATTCCACTAATTAATACTTGTAACATCATTAAAGAAGTTAACATAATCATTTTTAAATAATAGAGAGCAAACAAATTTTGGATTTGTAATAGTGCAAATGAAAGTGGGAGTTCAAATATCAAGTATTAGTAAATCCACGGGCAATTGAGGTTAAAAATATTGTTAATACCTAGTATTGGGGAAGCAAATTACGATTTGTCATTAGTTTAAATCCAAAGGTTCTTGTAGGACTGCCATATAATTCCTTGTCAGCTAAATTTATTCGGGTTTGTGTCATTTTCCATATTTTATATTTGACCAAGTCAATATTTTAGTTTTGTGGTTCCAATTATGAGAATATATTATAATATGAAAGGTAAAACGACAACAGAATGCTTACAGGTATTTAATATAGTGCATAATTTTCTTTGTACGTATTCTAGGTTTTCTGAATCTGTTAAAATTCTAGTGACTATGGAATTACAACTACAAAATAAATTTTTTATCATTGTAAATCTCTATAATTACTGTAGAAACTAGGTTTCAATTCTCGAGTTACTTTGCACGAATATCAATTTCTCCTTTGACTAATGACTACACAAATCATTTACCCAAATAAAAAATAATGTACAAACTACTAATAACATTAAAAGCATCAAACTCACCTTATTTGATTTCAAGAATTTTTGTTACGTGGATTTTAAGATAATCTGCAAAAAGAAAAAAAATTTGCTTAAAAAAAGTTTGTAAATTATGTTAGTAATACAAACATTTATCTTATAGTCTTTGTAAAGATCGGCTTGAATAAATAATTCTCAATTTTGGCAATAGCTTGCATTTGAAATATGTGGCAAATCTTTTTGAGTTAAAAACTTTGCCTAATGTTCCATTAATATCTAAAACATGGGCATTTTCAAAGGATAGTGGTAGCATTACAGACGACTGTGTTACAGATGCATGTTTTTCTTTTTTTGTGCATGTTAGTTTTTTGCTACAATTTAGGTAGGAGGACAAGATTTTAGTTTGTGTAGTTATGCGGTGGATAATGGATTAAACTTGATTAGAAATTACAATTTGTGATAATTATGTTTTTCGCTGTGAAAGAGGAGTAACATTTTGGGCATCGACAAGGTCACATGAGATTAAGTGCTTTAGTATCGTAGCCAGACCAAGTTTTTGATTCTTTACTGATAATCTCTAACCTCTCACACACTACCATCCTAATGTAATCCTAAACTGTGAACTGATTAGATTGGACACCAATCTTAATATAATCCTAAATTATGAACTGATTAGATTGGACACCTAGCGAGAACTTCAAAAAGCCAGAATAAAGTGAAGATCATCTTCCATGGAATTCGTGAAAAGTGTTACTGTGACATCCAAAGCTTTAGATGAAGTACAATTGATAAATTGTAATTAAGCATCTTGGATCAATGTTTTTATGCTCCTAAAAAGTTGTCAGATCAATACATTCATATGGGGCATTACAAAAAGGTTTCATGCAACTGATATCAACCAAGTACTAGTACTATTACAACTGTTTCTGGCATACTTTTCTTTTTCTGCATGCATGGTCTCCAAAGAATGAGTTCAAAAGAGTAGCAATAAGAGATCTCAATTGAATAGGATCCCTCTTTCTTTCCTTTTGTCTCAAAGGGAAAGATTGCAATCTCTCTCATTTACCCAAAAAGTTTGCTATCAAGTAAAGAAGGTAAAATCAAAAGTGTATCAGCTGCTGCCTGCTGGGACATGGAAAAAAAATAAAGGTTAGAACGAGGCTACTCATTATCACATGGTTTGTCACACAAACGTGTAGATTGGCCTTTGATATATGGTCCCCTTAACAATATATTCCAGGATTTGCTGGTTACATGGTCCCCCGTGTCAATGCCTTGATCATCCATCCTTTCTTTTCTTGCAGCTCTCTCTCTCTCTCTCTCTCTCTCTCTCTCTCTCTCTCTCTCTCTCTCTCTCTCTCTCTCTCTCTCTTCTTTTTCTTTTTCAAGATAAAAACTCAAGGCCAAGGATTTGTGGTGGGGTAAAAACAAGAAACAAAGACTGATTTGGTGTATCTGAGCCCAAAAAGATCATTCATTTATCACGCTTTGGAGGAAGTGTATAAACTAAAGACAGATTTGGGGCAAAAGATGTTATGTTATAATCTAATTGTTCATCTTACACCATTTTGATAAGACAACGTATAATTAATAAGATTTAATCCTTTTACAACTTCTCATTACAAGGAACACGTGTCAATTTATTAAAATATACAACATGCAAAGCGTAATAGAAGACTTGAAGATGAGATTTTGATGTATATGAACCAAAAAATAAAAAAAAAACACTCATTTATCATGCTTTGAAGAAAGTGTATATGTGAATAACCTAAAATTTCACTCGTTCTCCCAAGTCTCATGCATAAAGCATAGAATTTAATAAAATTAGTATTTACACTCGTGGATAAATTATGGACAAATATATCATAAAACACAGCTAAAACCTAGTTTATAACACACTAAAATAGAGGCCTCCAAGTTCTTGGTAACAAGATTTTCTTGGAGTTTAATTCTTTTTTCAAAGTAGGAGTCCAAATTCTCTTCATGTATATATATAAATTTTTTTGAAGTGTACATGAAACAAATGTATATAACTTTCATTGAAATTCTTAATAGCTTAACAAAGAGTTTACACGTGTCTATCTTCACTTGTATAGCTGATTCTCATTAGAACTCTTCAAAAGGTAGATGTACAAAACTATCTTTAAGATTCCAAACTTTATCAAAGAGCCATCTTAGCAAAATTCATAGTGAAGAACCCTTTTTAGGGGTAGCATATTAATTGTGGCACTAAAGCTAATGCCCAACTATTTTAAAATTTATAAATCATGTGAACAAAAGCAAATTAGAGATATATCTGGTTTCTTCAAAGAAGAGACAAACATGGGCACTAGTGTCATTTGCAAGAAGTGTCTTGCTATTTTGTATCACAAATATATGCAAGATGACATTATAGCACCAGGACTTGTATGTCAAAGAGAAAAGAAATATTTAATCTAACCATTACTTTGAAAAATACAATAATTAATTACTCTTGTAGTTCTTTATACACTATTTATATTTATAGTTGTGGAGAAAAATCTTCATAAGATACATAAGTACATTTTATTGGAGAAGCAAACCGAAGAGCAAAATATTTGAGAAGAAAAACATTGTTGTGTGGAGATGAATCTTGCAACTTGCATAGTTTAACATGTCAATCTCATTCTCTTTTTTTTTTTTTTTTCCTAATGAATTTGCGAGGAACTACATCTATCATTTTTTTGACCTTGCTAAAATGAATGCCAAATTACATCATAAGAAATGGAAGTGTTATAGTCAAATATCTAGATCAATGTTCACTACATTCCAGAATGGACAATATAGATTTTATATTAATATCTTGAAGTTCTAAGAATTTCTTTGCTCAAGGATATGAGTATCTATCTCAAAAATATGAAACAACCCCCCCGCCCCCCCAAAAAAAAAAAACACGAAAAGAATATGCATACACACATACACATATACAACTTATTTTTTGTGCCTATAGTCATCAAGCAATTTGATATTCTTCCTTGCCTAAAGACATGTCGATGGATTTTGGTCAAATGGCAAATTCGAAGGAATAAAGTGATAAAGTCATCAATTTGATAAAAGGGCCAAACAAAAAAAAAAAAGGTAGAAGGAAGTCAAAGGACTAAGAATTTGACATTTAGCACTTAATTGGGTTGGTCGGAAGTCAGCCATTATTTTAAACCATATTTGAGGTGCATAGTTAATGAATAAGACTTTCAATTGAGGAACCAAACTACAATTAATTAAATAAATGACGTATTAATGGCAATAGTAAGCAAGAAAACCAGTAGTTTAATATTTGACTTCCTATAAGCTGGCAAATCTTAATTTTTTACATTGTCAATGTCAAACAAGGTAGCTGATGTGCCAATTTCTTTTTCATTTAACACGGCACTAGATATGGTTGGCCGGCCGGTAAACTTATATATATGATGAAATTGATAATATTCAAGTGTCACTGCAACTAATCAATCGTATGAATATATATAGTTATTTAACTCAAACTTGTGAAGGTGGTGGGACAATGGATTATTGGTTTAATTAGTAGATGAAGTGGTTCAATCAGCGAGCCGTCAAAATAATATTGTTTTAAACAATTCAATATTGTTGATATTAAATATGTGATATTTGATATAAATTACAATAAAAATATAACTTTTATAAGTATATATATTAAAATAAAGAAGATAGTACTAATAATAGCAAATATAGTTTAGTGATAAAATTGCATGTTACCATCATACATGAGGTTCTATAGTCAAAATTTGAAAAAAAAAAATTTACAAGTTTTGCAAAATTTTCTTGAACTGCTAGGTTTCTTAAAACCTAGTTGGTTTTTAGGGTTTTCTAGTTTAACTGCCGAAATTCTAGAAATCTTATCGGATTGCTTCGTTGTCTGGACAAATTAGCGACCCATTCTGGTTGAGAGGCCGGTTCACCTAGTTGAACTCACCGAGTTAGATCGAGTTTAATAGCTATGAATGCATACACACATCAAATTAATGTGTGTGTCTTATTTATATTGCCAAGTTGTAAATAGGGTTTTGAAATAATTATATTACTAGGAGCATAATTTGTGGTTCAATATTTGAATTAGGTAGACTATCGTACCAGGTCTTTGTGAATTTCGACGGAATATACACACATGCATGCAAGGAAAAAAGAATTGTTTTAACTATTTTAAAAATTTTTATTAAGAAATTATTGAAATAATGCATGACAATTCGTGTGAAGTTAAGAGAGGAAATTGATTAATTATGATCAAACTATAGTTTACAAGTCATTTGTGAATGGATACATTGAACCCCTCCATCCTAAGTTGTATTTTAAGTGATACACATGACATTGAGATTTGCTTTGATACGTTACTATTAAAGAAAGGGAGTAGTTTAGTATCTTTTTAGGTAGATAAGATAATTCTTCAAATGAATGTCACACTAAAATAACTTTACTTATTTTGAAGACTAACAACAAAGCACAACATTTTCTCTGCCAGAAATAGAAACTTAGCAAATCTAGTGCCCCAAAATTATGGTATTAAATCTATTTTTATTTTTTTCTCAGTAACAAGTTTGAAAGTTTTCAAGAATTGGCATATTTTATCATAAGAAAAAGAAAAGTCAATAGACTAGTTATTGAAAATATATAATCCTAAAAGATCAACTATATTTGATTTTTAGTTGATTGTATATACTCTTTCGCAATTATAAAGCCTTTTGATGTGGTTATTGTGCCAAAAATATTATGAGAAACATAGAAGTTCAAATGTTAGGATAATGTAAACTGGAATTGGTTAATTTTGCAAATGCACACACTAGAGACTAAACCAAAAAAAAAGGAACAAATTAGAAATAGAGGACCATATATGAGTATATGCTTTATTCAAGAAAAGGACTATACTATCTAATGGGTCTGTTCTCAATTTTTTTTTTCTTTTTTGTACTTGCTTTTATTTTTTATTTTAAAAAATTAGTTTTGTGATATTCTCACTTTTTGTTTCTCAGCTTTTGAATTTTTTAAACTAAAATCAGAAGCAACTAGAAATCTGTTTTTGAATTCTAATTTTTAGCTTCTGTAAAATCAAATTTTACAAGAATCAAAATCAATTAAGAACAAATCAAATATCTTGCATCTGAATCTACAAATCCACAACGACAGTAATTAGTACATTTTTGTTTGCCTTCTCGTAAGTTTAACACAATATGGGATATTAATGCTGAGTATAATGTTGCCGGTGTTTTGTATTTTTCATATACACAAATTTTCAGGATCTTGAAGTTTTTGGCTCTTTGTGTTTGGTTGTATATATCAAGAAAACTGCCGCTAGATACTAAAATGTGTCTTAGTATTGTATAACCCTTGGTTTGTGGGGCTCCCAGAGAGAGAGAGAGAGAGAGAGAGATCCTTGGTCAGTGGGAAGGTGCAACTATCAATATATGAAGATTTACCACAAAAGATTTATATATGTCATCAATCTATAGATACAACGTATCAAGCAAACCATTAATGAATAAGAAATCGCTCTTTGCCTTAAGAAGATCTACTTTGAGATTATACAAATCCAGGAAAAGGCTGTACTAATCAGTATTTATTAACCATGTAAATCCAGTTCTTAGGTCATAGAGATGCTATAATGGACAAATCATCTTAGCTAGGGGAAAGTGGTGGTACATGATTATTATGTAACCCCCTAGCTTTGCCTTCTTCTTTAACTTCGACACATAATGCTTTTTTAAGTGTTGAGCTTAAAAAGGTGCTTCAATATGGGATTTGCGACAAGTAATTGTAATTAATTTTACTAGTCTCCATCATCATGTCTGTGATTACTAATATAAAACCCCGTGCGACGTATAAATATTTGTTAAAATATGAACATTGTAAAAATGATTCCTCAGATATATAAGATAATTTGAATAAAAATTATCATCAATTTTTAGGAGAATGAATGATAGTTTTTTTTTCACTGGTAAAAATATTCTATAAATTTCTTTTTTTTTTCTTAATACCCATTTTTTTCTGGAAGAAATTCATTTGTACCCAGTTTCATTCTTTTGGGGACATAGAGGTCTCGTTGAGAGAGCACGTCTACCATCATTTCAACTGGAAAAAAGAGAAAAGAAAGAAAGCAAATGAAAGAGAATATACATCCATGTATTTATATCCATGCAGCCACCCTTTTAGTATGCATAAAAGCAAGTCAATTCGTGCAGTTGATTAGAATCTTTTTATGGTCTCTTTTGAGACACAATTTAGTTAAATCAGTTAATAAGCATGCCCCAGTTGCTCTCTAGGATGACCAAAAATTCAATTCTCTCTCTCTCTCTCTCTCTCTCTCTCTCTCTCTCTCTCTCTCTCTCTCTCTCTCTCTCTCTCTCTCTCTTTCTCTCTCTCTCTATATGGGAAATCAATAGATCTTTCTGCTAATTTGAGATTTCTACCTAAAGGGATGAAGGTGAAAATGAAGCACCAGTATCCACGGGGAGAAGCTCTAGTCTCTAGAATTAACTTTTCCTATACCATTTCTTGAGATAGAAGGTAAAAGCTGCGTAAAAGAAAAGTTTAATAATTTTTCACCAAAACTCCTTCGTGCTATCATCTTACTTTAGATCACAATTGCTTACTTTGAAATTTAAAAAAAAAAAAATAGCTTATTGTCTATAATAATAATAGTGAATTATCGGTCGACAATTTCTTTATATCTTCAAGGTTCAAATTGAGTTGATAAAGTAAGTACAAGCAAATCCAATTAGAGTTTTCCACGATACGGACATTCATAATTCGATAAACGCATTACGTTTGCAGCACAACTTTCAACTACTTAGTCAAATAACTTAGTTTAGATATTTATAATCTCTTTTATTTTGTAAAGCAAGAATGATGAATAGTACAAAAGAAAGAAATATGAGAATTAGATAAACTAATTCAATCAGCCAATTAATTAATTAGGAAACCAATACAGTTAGATGACTTAATGACAAAAGTCCATAGGACTAGTGAGGACCAATAGAAGAAAAAAAAAGTCAAGAATAGGTAGTACTATACTACATCAACAGTAGGGAGAATGCATCTTATCTTGCACACTTATGAAGATTTAAATTGGATGGTCCCAATATCTCTCTCTCATTCCAAGGAAGGATTTGCTCTTAAAAACGAAGGGATTCTTCCTTGGTTGGGAGCTTTCAAAATCATGATTCTTGCCGGTTATTATGGGTCAGGTCTGCTTTACATAAAGAACATGTGGAAAGGTCTTTTTGTGGGGTTGAGGTGTCCATTTCTTCAAGCAAACAAATCTCAAATTAAATAAGGCTTCAGCAGAGATTACATATACCTTCATATGCATGTAATGCAACACGCCCATCTGCATTGTGTAGTACTTGTATGATCTTGACATCAACTACCAAATATTTTCCTATCTGATTTTAGACAAATAATAAGTAGTTGCTTGCCTCTTTTGAAGTTGAATCCACATCAACCCATTCAAGTGCTTTTTGTGCTTAGTGCATCTCTTGGGATACATCTAACTTGTGTTCTTTGTAAGACTTCACAAATTGCTCTTTTAATTAATATGCTTTGAGCAAGTACAAATGAAGGAGTCCATTGTTTTACTTCATTGTTTATATATATAAATCAAAAAAAAATAAATAAAGTATGCAGCTTACAAGTTTTTGTAGGTTTTACCATATGAATCAAGATCAACACACAATTGATTATAGGAAAATTGTACGAATATTACTTCGTGTTACTTTAAACAAAACCAAAAAAATTACGTATTGTCCAGCCACTCATTCATATCATTCAATTAGATTATTTGCATTTTAAAATTGAATTATCACTAATGCGATGGTAAAGAAAGTCGAAAAGGTAAATTAGTTTAAAATGTGTGCACACTGTTTCAAGATACCACATGGTTAAAAGGAAGAGGTTCCTAAAGGAGGTGGGGTTTTTTCTTCTTCTTTTTTTTTTATTTTTTATTTGGGCGTTGAAGAAAGTCTGAAACTTAAATTACCATTAGAAATAAACCTCTAGTTAATCATACATAATATGTATCTATCTAATCTTTTGGCTTACATGCGTGAAGGTATTTTTGCCAGCTTGTACAATGTACATTTTCTGTCTTTGCCCATTTTTAATGTTTGCATGTTGGATACACCAGGTCAGCTCAGAATATTTATAGCTTTGAAGTTCATGCACCATGTACAAAGTGTTCAGCTTTTGGTATCTTGTTTGGTAAACAAGAAGATATATACGTATCCTCAGGAAAAATAATTAATTATTTTGATAAGAACAATACTTGTTTGGGAACAAAGAAAGCTGTCTTTTGTGTTTGTTTTCGAGTATTTTTGCATTGTGTTACCCCACTACAATACAATTACTCTGCATTCCCTTTAAGAAGAGCTGTTGGGGCATGTGCAATTGTCCCTTTGAAGTTTCTTTTGGTCCTCCAAGAGAATATAATTGTGGATTAGGATTCAATGATGAACTGTTAATTTGAAAAGTACTTTGATTGAAAATAGCTTATGGAGTTTATAATTCATAAATTTTTAGGTTTTGATTCTCGAAAATAAATGGCTCAAAAGTTGTTGATAAAACCAAAGTTCCAATAGAAGAGAAATCACATCATCAACTACACAAATTACAATTTTGAGTTCCAAAAACATTGGTATCTAACATTGATTAGCTCCGATGCTGATCTTACTAATAAATTCCAATCTATCTCAAAAATTTTCTATTTTAATAGCGTTTCATGCTTATAATTAGTTATAGATTAGGTATTCACTTGATTTTATTGATGTAAAATGCATCAACATCTTTGTTATTAGTGTAAAGTGCACCAAGTGTGTTGATTAAAGTAGAAGATAAATTATTGTCGTTTTTCTAAATTTGGACACTTTAGCCCACTGTTTTCTGGAAACAGACAAATCGTTCACTAGAAATCTTAATAGTTGGAAGATTTACTTTTAATCTTCGTCTCTTTTAATATTTCTTTATCTCTTTTGGATGTAGACATACTTTGAAATTAATTATATTCTTGATATTTTTTACCCATTAAGACGGCACACATATATCTAATTGCTTTTTAATTTGTGATCTAAAATAATAAAGGTTCGAATAACAAAATTTTGATAATGAATCTAAATCTTGTTGCGGTATATATCATTTATTACTACTAATATATTTTGTTTGTTTGAGAATTTTAATTCAAGAGACAATTCATTTTGAGAATTACATTACTCAAGAATATGGACTCTAATCTTCATCCAGTTTTCAGGAATTAAATTTCATGCTTATGTATACTTGCTTCAAACCAAAATATGAACTTTAAGTTTTTATTTTGTCATTTGATTTGCCCAAATAAGATATAAAGAAAATTTAGCATTATTAAATCTAGAAATAGTAATAGAAAAATTAAGATTCTTATATAAGCATGTAAATGAGAACTACAATACACATAAATTTTTGTAGCCACTCTCAATTCCCAACGGAAAAAAAAAAAGAGAAAAGAATAAAGTCTCCGACAGAAATTAATTAACAATTAATCTTAAATTGTGCCAATCATTGTAATATTTATCAAAATATCAGAAATTAGTTTGCCCTTGAAAGAAATAATATTTCAGAAATGATTGTGATCGATGCTTAAAGCCATTTTGCTGTACTCTCAATTCCCAACGGAAAAAAAAAAGAGAAAAGAATAAAGTCTCCGACAGAAATTAATTAACAATTAATCTTAAATTGTGCCAATCATTGTAATATTTATCAAAATATCAGAAATTAGTTTGCCCTTGAAAGAAATAATATTTCAGAAATGATTGCGATCGATGCTTAAAGCCATTTTGGTGTACTCTTTTTCAAAAGGGTTATTAAAAATCTTCTCGAAAATTATATTTGGCAAAAGTTTTGGAAAATCTTGAAATAAGTAGCTTACAGCTAAATATAAACGTAAGTTTTAGCATTTCCGGATATTTAAGCTTTGTTTGTTTGTTTGTGTTTTTTAAAAATATATTTTTTAAAAACTTCAAGCACGCTTTTCAATCAATTTTTTATCTCACAAATATATTTATCGAAAAGAATTTTTAAAACTGTTACAGTAATATTTTTTAAAAACCACTCAAAAAAATAATCATTCAGACGAAACCTTAATTGCTAGTGCTTGCGACTGCCAAACAGGTAAAATTAGGAACAACGCCTAACATGAATCGGATCACAGTCAGGCCTAGTTTAATAGATGGGCGGCCCTCGATCGATATTCATGTCCTTGCAACTACTCCCTTTGGACCAGTGGAAATGGCTAATGTTCGTAATTTTCTAGAGCCCAATGGCCCATTTTAGCCTGTAATTCTGCCCAGCAACAGGGTGGAAACCGCTTTTTGAACCCAGTTAAGCCTCAGTCCTTTTATCCTTTGAAAGATTAGCTCTCTTCCGCTAGAACTATTTAGCATATATTCTCAATAGATTCTGATTTTTGTAAAAATTAATAGAAAAAAAGTTAAAATCTAGTCGTACTTGATTTTAGTTTAAAATTTTCAAAAACAGACAAAGAGCAAGTGAGCACATAGATTTTTTAAAATCAGAAGCAAGTACAAAAAAGTTGTTGAGGATAGACCCTTAATTCTGTAATGTGCAAATAGTATTTATTGAATTTTCATTCATAAACATCTAGGCTCCGTCTGGATAGTTATTTTTTAAGGTGTTCTTTTAGATTACATTATTGTATCAATTTTCAATATTCTTCTAGATCAATGTATTTTTTAGATAAAAAAATTTGTAATAAAACGTATATGAAGTTTCTAAAAAATATATTTCTAATGCTATCTTCAAATTTAATGTTATTTAGAATAATTAATTGTGTCATCCAGTGATATTAGCATGCATATTTTAAACTCAACTTCTATAATTTGCAATATGGGAACCACGTTCCTTTCTCAAAGCAGGTGAATATTTTTCTTGTATTACCGTGATAATCTTGTTTAGAAAAATAAAAATATATATGATGTTTTTTTGGCTGTTCTTTTCACTCCATTATCTGGAGACAACTTCTGAAAATAGCCAGACCAATGAGCTTAATTTTCGTTTGCATCTTATTCTCTTGTTGAGAAGAAAAACAATTGCTTGACGTCAAACTTTTGGTTGGGCCCACATATAGTTTCAAAAAGTTCACCCAAATGAAGTTCAAAGCCATAAACCTTTTCAACCATTACAAACAGAAAATTAGAGTTCCATAACCATAGTAAAAGTGGTTTAAACCTGGGTTTACAAAAACCAAAATGTTGAGCTTGCTTCAGATGGCAGTTGAGTTGACAATGAAAGAACAACTAAAATATGAAAATTTTAGGAACTTTGGGCATCATACATGAAAGCTTAGGTAATTCCAACAAAGTTAACATGCAAATGAAGTATAGTATGTCACAAACATTAAAGAAATTCTTCCATGTTTTAAAATTTCAAACTCATAACAGCAATAACATAGAAAATTCCAAAATTAGGTATTAGAAAAGGAAAAGAAAATCCTGTTATCATATCTTTTCCTCCTTTGGTGCATTTTAGTGTTCAATTCCCAAATCTTCCAGTTTTTTTTATCTAGATAAGTTAATTGTGGACCAATACAGCATCTAAGTTAGTTACAATATGCATTATGTGTTAGTTACAATTTTCAACACATAATGTCAGGATTGATCTGTTAGCCATATATACTTAGAATTTTCAATGCATACCTAATTATTTTCTCTTTACTTGTTCACATCTACAAGTGTATATCAAATTGTTCCACAATTTATGGAATCACAAAGCATGTGAACCAAATCTAAATCTTATATCCCTATGTGTATTATCTCTTTCCTGTTTTGTCTCTATGGTGGAATTGGACCCTTTTAATTTGGAATTTGGGTAAGAAAAGTTCAAAATTCTAAATTTACTCGATAAATTTTTCTCGTCAAAACAATATCTACAAAATCCAAAATATGTATATATTTTCTATTTTTGTTTGTACATAAAAAATTAAGTAAATACTGAAAATATTACTAAATTAATAACACAAATTTTACCATAAACGCGACAAGTGTACATATATTTTTTATATTTATGAGCACAATTTTAAACACAAGAGGGACAAAGTGTAAACATATTTTTGACATCTATACACACATTTCTAGTACTTGTAAAATAACTAGTTGGACAATAATTCTTCTCTTTGGTTCACTACATTTTCAAGATTCCACCGGCCACAGAAGTCCTCCACTTACCAGTTTGCACTATTTTCCTTGTACTCCTCTTCTAACAAAGCCATGCCAATGAACTCAAAGCTAATCTTGACTGCTACAGCACTTGCAGTCCTATCAATCATCTGGGCTGTTAGCACAACCAGTATACTAAGACCACCTCCAATAAGTGGCTCCAAGAATTTGCTGCATACAGCTGAAACAATTAATCTAACAGGTGCAGTTGGGCCAGAGAGTCTTGCCTTTGACCCCAGTGGAAAAGGTCCCTACACTGGTGTTGCTGATGGTCGGATTCTCAAGTGGCAAGGACATCAACATGGTTGGGTTGATTTTGCATTCACCTCTTCTCAAAGGTAATACTAGTTGATTCTATACCTTTCGTGTTTTTGGCTTTATCAACTTTTGTTTTTTAAGCTCCTGGTTGGCCTAGTATTTATGGTTGAATTGTTTGTGTCATGATATTATTTTTTCCTAATGGATATAAAATTCTGATTTGCTCACAAAAAAAATTAATGTTCTGCCATTGATAAGCACTTTAATACTGTTATGTGTTGCACATATTCACACGTTTGGATTTGGTGGTCCCTTGGACTTCCCGGACAGAGGAATGACAGAGTAATTGTTAGTGAAGTTGGGCATGAGCAATTGGCTGTGACAGTTGAGGGTCAAGATTTGGCCTTCAAGAAAGGAGAGAAATGTGCGGTTTAGATTTCGTGCTGAAGTTCTGGACCCAATAAGTACGTTGAAATGTTTTGCATTCATGATGATTTACAATGTCTTAGAAAACATTTTACATCGTTCTGAACAATTGGGACTGATAATTGTTCTTACACAAACATAGTTTGAGAATTTGAAAAGTTATGTTTCATTAATATATCTAAGCTTCTTCTTGTGTGGAAGCCTTGGTATGATTAGGTTCTAGGCTAGTGGGCGTGCTAGGTCCCATAGGGGTTCTTGTAGACATTAACCCATTGCATAGTGATTGTCTACATTAATTATTACGGTCGTAACATTTGTTGCTAGTTGATACATATACTAAAAAGTTCTGATTTAGACGTTCTTTTGGTATGCTTTCTTCTAATCTTACATTCTTTGGCTACCATTTGCATAATGGCAAGGGGACTGAAGGTACTAGCTTTACTACTGGTGGGTTAAAGTCACCTCAGACTATGCTAATCTCTGAATTTTATTATTATTTTTTTTTTTTTGGTTTTATATGAGAATACCTCACAGCAGAAAATTGTCAGCATTGTTAATACTCTTTACTTTAAAATGAAATGTTTCAATTTGAAGGTGATCAGTTAATTGTTAGTTAATCATTTCTGGCTTATAGAATTTTTTATCAGGGATAATAATTCTTATCAACAATGCTTATAACAGAACAAAAAAATGCCAAAGTGGTTGATTAGTTTGATTCCAGCCAATGCCGTTGAATTCCTCCCAACTTTTGCTCCAGACCTCAAGTTGCTGCAGTCATTAGGGTCATACTTCTTCTGTAATTGATGTTGGAGCCATCCAAGTTCCAAACTACTCTTGAAAATTTTCTAGTAAACTTTCTTCTGACACAAAATGAAAAAATTGTTAGAAAGATTACTAAATAACAATCTTATTGACACATTTGTCTGCTAATATATTAATGTATAACTGAGCTCTTAAAATTGAAAATGAAGCCCATTTAACAACTCAGAATTTTCTGACTTGATATGGTATTTATAGTCCAAGATACATTTCCAATAATTCAGTTAAATATTTCCAGAAGCTCAACTCAAGTACTCTTTCACTTTTTTTAGTCCCTTATTCAGCAAAATATTCCCTGTATCTTTTATAGTCCATCAGTACTTCTGTAACTACTCTTAAACTAGTCGAGAAATGCCTACATGAATAGAGTACATCTTAGCCCCTTAATTAGGAAAATGTACTGAGCCTGCCTCTTCTAGTCCTGAGACCTGTTGGAAGGAGCTAAAGCTATATCAAATTTTTAAACTTACTCTTAATACAAGTGGAACTACATGTATTGATCACATTTTGTTGGGGAACTATGGATGCAACTAGTTGTCTGTAGAATTTAATTTGTGGCCAAGAGAACAGGAAATCACTAACGGATGATAGTCCCCCTTGAAAAATGAATCAAGCTTTCTATTGAGGATGACAATGCGGTCTGTTTTGTTTCAGTCCATCCTTATTGAAACACTCCAAATGATGGAAAAGACTGATATGGATGAAGTTGATGGTTTCAGTTAGACAAATGTAGTTATTCTTATTGCTATGTCACAACTACAAGGGTATTTTGGTTTCAGGTTACAGAAAACTATTTTAGTCCACTCCTGCCTGATTTGTTCCATTGTTTTTTTTTTTTTGGTTTCTGAAGAGTACTTTGCCTGTAGTTTCTTACAAGTGCATCCAAATTATATGAAGTTTGAATTTATACTAGAACTGTAGTATGGTCATGGAGCTTTTACATTCCCTTGCACGGTTGAAATATTCCGATCTTCAAATGAAGTTTGGGATGATTGTGAACTTGTGAACACAATTTTCATGTCGGGGCACATCGATCTTTCTCATATGTTGGGCAGTGTGAGGTACCTTGGGCTCTGTGACAGCATCATCTGCATCCTGGAGTTATTTTCTGCAGTGCTACATTTAGAGAGGATTTTGGAATTCTTTTCACCTAATACAATGGCTGATATTTCATTTTTAAGGAAGGAGTGTATTCATCCATTTGCACCACACATGGAGCATATATGCGGAAGACCATTGGGACTTCGATTTGATCAGAAGAATGGGGATCTCTATGTTGCTGATGCCTATTTGGGCCTCCAAGTTGTAGGGTCAACAGGGGGTTTGGCAACTCAAATAGTGACAGAGGTCGAAGGTGCTGCATTGCGCTTTACAAATGACATGGACATTGATGAACACGAAGATGTAATTTACTTCACAGATACAAGCACAATATTCCAACGAAGGTAATCTTACTTATGTATGGTAAACTCTTGCCTATGTTAGAGTGAGTAGCAGACTCAACTACGAAGCAATTTTAGAGGACACTAACCTGCTTGAAATTATTGTTGTCCAGTGCATTTTATTTAATACAGTGGAAATTCAAAATGCTTCTTGCTTTTAACCTCTATTTTTCTATAATGTGAGCTAAATTAGAATTTCTCTAAAAACAAAAATAATGCTAACAAGTTATCGCATCTTGGACTGTTCATTTTCATTTTATATTTCTGGAAAGCAGTTCAGTACCATGTTATTGCACTGTTTATGAAGCAGAAAGGATTAAGATTGTGCTACATGTAGCTCAAGGTCAGTAAAGTGGTTATACGTTCCAACCATGCACCTACAAGGGTTGACAGGTTTTAATAGGAAGATAAACCAGTAGGAAAGGGCTTATACTTGCATGCCACTATTCTATAATTACATGCATTTAAAAAGTTATTTTATACGTCATATTATTGTTTTGTTTTTGAAAGGAGGAAGGCAGTTGAAATTTTTTCAAGAATATGGATTTGACTAAAATAGAGCTTAATTATTTGTTATGTATTTACTGGCCTATTTGCTATCTATTTTTAAGCTTCTAAATTGAACTATGTTCTTCGAGACTACTTGTTTATAATTTGCTAGTACAAGCGATATAGCTGAGGAGTATGAGGCTTTGCTTTAGCCGATGATGGTCGCCTTAACTTAGCAAAGATTGTCCCTGTAAGGTTGGCTATCAGAAACAACTAGTTGTAAAATGTTCACTTCAAGCTATTTCTAATAAATATGAGCTTACATCATTTATAGACAATGAAAAGGAGTTATTTTCATTTTTGTATCTTTTAATGTTGTCGGATTTCAATCATGCAGCCACATTAATCGGTATCGTACATAATTCTTGTGAATTTTAGTGTTGACATTTGGATGCAAATTCGCTGATGTTGATGAACCTATCTGCTGAAACTGAATGCAGCCAACTTTTTTGGCTGATGTCTTTATACGTCTAGAGCACCATGAATTCAAAAAGAGATTAGTATCATTCTCCTTCCCTCTTGGATATTATATCTCTTGTATTACTCTGCATAGCCAAAGAAATCTAATGGAAGCTAATTTCTGTTTCCAATTTGCCATACTTGGCACTTTGTTAAAGCAGTTATGTTTTGTTCTGAAAATTTTAAATTTGGCACTAGTAAAAGTACTCAATACTCATTTCTCTCTCTTGGAAGCCAAATAAATGCACTTATCTATATTAATCTGGATTAATATGTTGCTCAAAGTACCTGAAGAAGTGCCTGTGCCCTACATTTTTCTAATTTTCACCCACCGCCATCTGATCTATACTTGATGATCTCTGAGGGAGGAAAAATGTTGCTTAATAAAGAATGATTCATATCTAATGTTTGGGTAAGAAACACACGAATTGCAGTTTGAAGGAAAACTGATTTATTTAGTTGTTTGTCATTCTTTATTTTTCTTCACTTTTTGAAAGGGTCTGCATTTAATTTGCATAAAACCATGCAATAAAACTTCATATTAGATGACTGAATGTTTAGCCATACTTCTGATGCTTCCATTTTAATGTTTGTTAAGGCAATTTATACTAGCAGTCTTAAGTGAAGACAAGACAGGCAGACTGATGAAATATGATAAATCCAGCAAAGAAGTAACAGTTCTACTTCGGGGACTTGCTTTTGCTAATGGTGTGGCTTTAAGTAAATACCGCTCCTTTGTGCTTGTGGCTGAAACCACTGCGTGTAGAATAGTGAGATTCTGGCTTCGAGGCCCTAATGCTGGAAAACGCGATATCTTTGTTGAGCTCCCAGGATTTCCTGACAACATTAGAAGGAATTCAAAAGGGGAGTTTTGGGTGGCTTTGCATTCAAAGACTGGACTTCTTTTAAAGTGGGTGATTTCTAATTCTTGGTTTGGAAAGACTTTGCTAAAGCTTCCACTAAGCTTCAAGCAACTGCACCATTTTTTGGTAGGAGGGCAGGCTCATGCAACTGCAATAAAGCTGAGTGAGGAGGGGAAAGTTTTGGAGGCCTTGGAAGATATTGATGGGAAGACTTTGAGGTTTATTAGTGAAGTTGAGGAGAAAGATGGGAAGTTATGGATTGGATCTGTTTTGATGCCTTTTATTGGAATTTACAATTTGAACTAAAGAACCAGTTATATTTTGTCTTCATAGTTACTCTGCTCTCTCTCTGTTCTGTTCTAAGATCTCTCTTTTCTTCTTCGCCCCCCTCGTGCCCTCTCCCCCTTTCCTTAAATCAGTTACATATGCAGATGCTATTAATATTAGCAGTTCTGTATCAAAAGTTCCTCGAACAACTCTTTTTATTCTCTATTTTATTCTGCAAATTGGATGTCTTTTTCTTTTTTCTAATATCATTATCTGTTCAAGGATAGATAGATTATATTCTTTATTTTGTGGGCGATGAGGAAGCTATGGTGCCATTATTGTCTAGTGCAGTAAATCCTCATTAATTTCTGATTTAGTATGTGACTTACCTCCATTGAAGGGTACATGAAGAATTAAATTCGATTGGCATCTTGTCCTGTAAACTGATATAGTACATTCTGAGCTAGGTCCTTCATAATACAAATGTTGCATTATGATTCTTCTATCGTTCACGTTGAAGGTCCTACGTTCGTCAATTACAGCTGATGCTGAGTGAAATCTTGGTTTTCCCCCTTTGGGCTTTTCAAGTGTCTTGACAATAGCTGACTCATGATCATACAATTTTCACCTTGAATTAAATGACTTTGATCAATTTGTGCTATAGAGAAGGAGAAAATGATATTGATATTACTCCTGTACAATCTAGATTGCCGTACCCGAAAAGCCTAGAAGCACGAAAGTATACAGTATTCAGTGGTCCATAGTCCACATTTCATGGAAAGCATACAGGGGAGAAAATGATCATACATTGAAGCTCAGTTTGAAATTCAGCACTGAGCAGCATGTGAAATTTCCTAATGTATCAGCAAATAATCATGAAATATTACAAAATTTGTTCTGAGTGATGCATGCATGATTTATTGGTTCTTGAAGGTCAATTTCTTCCTGATTTATTATGAAACACCAGCAGCTTATGCACTTGCTTGTACACTTCTTTTTGTATGCTGAGGTATTCCCTTTGCCTTCATTCAACATATGTTCTGTGCATAACTGCGTTAGAAAAACACGACTTCAATGAATAATCACACACGAAGTTGCGTACAAAAAAAAAAAAATCCTACACGAAGTTTAACATGAATTTTTACTGTGATTAACTGTTCAATAATTGCACGCATTTATCGCGATAAAACCTCCTGTTCTAGTAGAATTCAAATCACCAATTTTTTTTTCGGCCAAATCAGTGTCAGCAATTAGGATGCCAACAAACTCCGTACAGCCAAGTAGAAGCATAATAACTCGAAACATATGTTCCAACAACTTCAAACAGAAAAACGAACATGCCAAAAGTTCACGCATGCTTCTAACTTATCATGTGTATATCATTCTTTGTTTTTTCTTTTGGTACAATCATGTGTGTGTCTGCATAGATAGAACTAGTTGATGCAAATCTATTTCTGCCATGTAATTTCGTCCAGAATTCTCTACTCAATATCTAAAACAGTCTCAATTAAACTTCCATATTTTTCAGTCATCCATCATCAGTTCATTAATACATTTTAAAACTACCTTGAGATGATAAAGAATTTGGCATAAATCTACAGAAGTTCTAATGTATGTACAGTGTATATTGTCCTAATCTAACTAGACCCTTTACGCGAGGAAGATCTGAAAACTCAAACTGAGAGTAACACCTCTTAATACAACCTAAATTTGCTAGAGAATCTGCCACCAAATTGTTTTTTCTGCATACTTTTTTTTTTTTTCCAGTATTCAACATTCTAACCTCCTCTTAACTTACTTTAGGAAATGGTCCAACTGAACCTGAAGGGGCCAATGAAGACTAAATCACCATTGGACTAGAAAAGCACTATGGTGCTTCTTTGGATTTTTTATCAAATTTTCTATATACTTGATTGAAATGCTATTCTTTGCCTGCAATCAGTCTAATAATGAGCTGCACACCGCACTTAGTAATCAATCTTGCAGGGGATACAACTTTGACCTGCTATAGCACGGTAAAGTACCAGCATCAAACTCCAAACCAATCCTCTACCAGATTATTGGTCACAAAATGTTTGATACCATCAGTTCATTAACTTAATTTGCCCCCCAAATAGTACAAATGCTAGAATAATAGTCAGCACTCTGATATTCCATCTTCGTACTATTATTGTTTATACTTTTGGGTTTTTTGAATTTTAAAATTCAAATCCTGCCTTCATTAATGATTGTGTTAATAAAAAAATGTTGTACATGCTAAATAGTTAATCTGGTGCAAAACTAGACAAACAATTGTTAGACATTTAACTAATTCACTAGTCATCTAAATCAGTTACACTCTAATTTGAACAACACATTTTGAGTTTTCAATTTCTAAAATGTGTGACTCATACCAAGCCGCAATTGAATCTGAACTGGTAATTTTCGGTTGTTTGGAGTTTGACAACTGTTCAAAGCCGGTTCTAGTGCACATAAGTTATCCTTACACTACCACTGGACTTCGGTCCAGTGGCTAGGGGGTTGTGCTCCAGGTGCTAAGGTCAGGGGTTTGAATCTCATCCTTAACATTTAGAAGAGGAGAGGGTAAAAATAGGGTAGATTTGGGATTCGGAACTCCATCCCAATTGTGTGTGATAAAAAGTTTAAGAATTTCTCCCTAGCACCAATTTGGAAGTTTCACTCTAATTGTGCAAGGCAAAAATACATTGTAATGAGAATAATTGATGATTAAAAAAGAAAAGTTATCCCAACGCATACAATTTAATGTTGTTGTCATCATTATATTCAATTTAGGCATAATTTCACATACCTCCCTTCCAGGTTTATGACAATTTCACTGACTTCCCCTCACATTTTAAAAATAACACTTACCTCCCTTATAGAGCTGTGGAACCTACAGTCACCATCTAAATAGGTGATTTGGCATAAATGCCCACCTGAAGAAAGAGTTCTTAATACCATTGTTGCTATAAAAAATTATTATAAATGAAATATTTTCTATTAAAACTTTTGTTGTGGGCCATGAGAAGGGTAAAGTAGGAAAGAAAATATTACTTTTGCTTTAGAATCAAATTTTTAAGTCAAATTAAATGTCTTTGGCTAAAATTATTAAACCAAAAATAAAATGAGGGGAGGTAAGTGTTATTTTTAAAATGTGATGGGAGGTCAGTGAAATTATCATAAATCTGGAGGGAAGTATGTGAAATTATCCCTTCAATTTATGGCCAATCAAAACAAGAAGTGATTGATGGTGAAGCCCAATATCAAATCCAAAGTAAAGGGACCATTTCAGATAAATCGTCCATTCTCGATCAATTTTTCATACCATCCACAAATATAGGTAATTAGGAAACAAAGCTCGACTGAGAAAATAACAAACTCTATCCTTACACTAACTTGTCTACCACAAATTTTTGCGTACAGCCAAAAGAAAATTGATCCTACAAATATTTGAGTGCAACCTCTTTGCTGAAATGATCCATCAGCCGTATCCTTACATGGGCGGTCGGGTGAGAAGTCCCATCAGTCATCGGTTCAAATAATATATCTAATTTTTGTATGTTCAACTGTATTTAATGTAAAATTACATGATACCATTAAATGATAAGACTCATATTCATATAATTTCACATTAGATATAATTAGTTAAAGAATTTAGAGTGATCAGCCATACCAAATAAGCGCTTGGGTGGTATCAACGATTATAATGTAGTATTTCCCTTGCCAAGCCTTTTTGTTGGTCTCACTTTGCTTCATGGTGAAAATTCATAAAAGCTTTGAAAGTTAATGCTTTGAAGTCCTTCATTTTTCCGCTAAATATGCATGAAAAGCCCAACTACAACCAAATTTAGGTTTTGGGAGTAAAAGTTCCTCAATTTTATTGTCATTAACTTTTGGGCTGGTGGTCTTTCTGCAATATGTAGATCATGAGTACTATCATTATGTAGGTATATCATGTGTGTGTGTTTTGTGTGTGTTTGTGTGTGTAAAATCATAAATACTATCATTATGTAAGTACATCATGTGTGTGTGCGCGCCTATATATACACACTTGAAAAAAGTTTTATGTATACGGGACAAACTTGCTAAATTTTGATTCACATAATGGTCAATGCTACCATTGTAGAAGTTAGATTCATCCTTTTCATGCTGTGGTGGACATTAAAATGTCCTTCTTGGGACTCTAGAATGAAAGTTCAATGTGATATGTCCAGCCAATTTCATTAAAAACTTGAGGTCTGAGCATTCAGTTCTATTAATGTTATAGAGTTTTCAAAGAAAGGAACAAATCGTCCCCATTGACAGCACGTGGCAGCCTCAAGGACTAACTAATATCTCTCCAATAAATTAGCATTGAATTTTTTTTCTAAATTTTAAAATAAAAGCACTTCACGAAATGCCTGGCGTCAAACTAAAATTACATAAAAATAAAAAATAATAAAGTAAACCAAACCATTTTTGTTGGACAAAATTGTATAACTTACAAAGCTCCAAATTTTCAAAATGGCCATGTCTTCTCCGTGTGGAAAAGTACAAAACGTCATATCTGATTCAATTATTACTGTATTAATTCCACTAATTTAAAATTGATAAATTAACGTTGTGTTAGTATATATTATTAAAAAAAATTATGTCAGTATGTAAATTATCAAAATAACATCACGTTAGTAAAAAAATTTGAAACAATTTGAGTCTCTCAAATTCAATGAAAGTAAAATAATTATGACCAATCGTAAGAATGGTCAATTATATTCAAGTTTCCAAAGCTTATAATGCCCGAAAGTGTAGTTTATATAACATCTCTCCCTATATAGGTCCCTGTTTTCACTGGAATTCATTGGCATCTGGCAACCATTTTTTGTACCCTGTCTCTGTCTTTTCTCTCTCTCTTTAAAGTCATGAGCAATAAGCTCTTGCTGGCTGCCTCAGCCATCCTTCTAATAATTGCTACATTAGTCTCTGTTGGTCATGTTACAATTGTCACTCCCCTACTCGAGCTAGAACAACTGCCTCCAAATGATCAGAATCAAAATCAAAGCTCTGAAGTACTTCCAATTTCTGGTGCTGTTGGTCCAGAGAGCTTTGCATTCGATGGAAATGGTGGTGGAGGCCCGTATGCCGGTGTTTCTGATGGCCGGATAATCAAATGGCAAGCAAATGAGAGCCGGTGGATCAACTTTGCTGTAACAACAAGAAACAGGTTAGCATAATCATGCCTCATGTGTACGTACGTTATGCTTATTTATATGAAACTGAACCTAAGATAAGCTCGTAATTTCCGATGGCAGTTGTTGTCGCCTCCTTACATTCTGAAACATTTCTTTAGGCATATTATACAGAACAAGGATTTTTCAAACTATTTTCAGGGTTTTTTTTTTGTTTTGGCTCCAGAATCAGGGATTGTTAATCATGCAAGTTACCACCATAGACTTGGCATTATATGCTACATTTGAAATGATTGTTGCAAAATCGATAGTTAGTGACGTAAATCTTATATAAGTGGTAACGATATGGTTTGAATTAACGTTTGTTTGAAATAAAAGAGGTAAAATATTTACATTGTTGTCTAAATCATCAATCAAACGATATAAGAAAGCCATCAACTATTTTGTATGACAACTATTGAGATCTCATCTCTGCTCGAAAACCACGATAGACAAACCTAATGAATATTACTTTGTCTCTCTGGAATGTCTTAAACTATATGCAATAATTTCACCATATGTGAGATTCCTGACTAATTGGTTACTTTGAAAGGTATTGTTACAAAGGGTGAGGCTGCTTTCCCCCCTCACTCATGGATTTGAGTGGCTCTTGACTTTTGCTGTAATAACGTGGGTTGGTAAGGGTAAGGATGGGTTGGGAGGGGTGTTTTTGTTTGATGTCATAAATGCAAGGCAAACTTGGTCAATTTTGTTTGGCAACAAAATACATCAGACTTCAGTTACCACAGATTAACAATTCATCGGTTTGAGATCCAATTTTGATGGTTCAAAATGTCATAGGTTACAGCTCTAGAATTTAATTCTTGAAAAGAAACCAAAAAAAGTTACCTCACTCTACTTTTTGTTACTATCATTTTATTCGTGTTGAAAACGAAAGACTGTAAATAACAAAAGTTATATTGTCAATATCGCAATCTCTATCTTATTAATACATTGCCTATTTTGTGAAAGTCATCCTGTATTTACACGTACGTTAACGGTGCCCCATTATTATATGCCCATTATTAGTGCTAAATTGACCCAAATCATGATGATGATGTGCTGGAGATTAGATTATGATGTGATTGAGACATGTTCCTTTTGGTCTAAGCAGATCGGTGCTGACTTCACCGATTGTAATCCTCAGATCGGAGAATACAAGTATACTAAATCCTACCCAATTGGGCCTGCCCAATTGTGTGGGCCTGTTATCATATACTTCAGCTTTCCCCATGCCTGATTAAAAAAAATTTAATAAGAAAATCATTCGGGAAAAAACTTTTTAAAGAATAATTATAAGATATTTCTGCTTTCAAAGTTTTTTCCCCACTCTGACGTCAAAGGTTATGATTGAAATGTCCGTAACAATAAATGAAAAATAATGTCTACTGAATGGATATTCCTTCTCTGAATTCTTTATCAAATTCTGTTTTTTGGTGGAGGGAGGGAGGTAAATAATTTAAATCTTGCCTTCCGGTAAAAATTCATGCAAGTGCATAGTGCACTTGTGTAGTCTGATAGTCGTCTAATTTCTGTAGGTTTCTTAGGGTCTAATTGGTCCCTTCACCTAGAATAGGAGTAGGAGTATAATTAATGTTACCAATTAACAAAAAAAAAAGTAAAAGGAAGTAATACGCCTAACAAACTGAGATGTACGATAAGAATCCTCAATAATTAGGCATTGCAAGAAATTAAATTATAGTAGAAGATAGTCTCCATTCATGAATTAAGCATTCTCTGTTGCTGTGACACGTTTTCACGTTATCTCATTTAATTTTTGTCGAGTTGCAATCTATTTAATGGTACTACAAAAGCAATTAAAAACTTCTATGTGCATGAATCTGTTTATATGAAAATGACTGAATCAAATTTGCTTGGGACCATTCTTATGTTGGCTACAGATAGAACTCATCAAATGCTTTGGAATAAAATCCATCAAGTCTTGCCGCCTAATAAGGAGATGCTTTTGTCTTTTGGTGCCTCTAGGCCCGGTGTACCTTTTGTTATTGACATGAAATCTTATCAAACTGAAAGGAAATATATAATTTTTTATAACAAATTTTCCTAAATTAAGTTTTCAAGGTCAAATTTCTTGTATATTTGCCAAAGGCCAAGAACCCAAATTGTTAACATCTGAAATAGCAATACAGTGAAAATATCTGGACACAAAAAAATAAAATAAAATAAAATGCTTCCACATCAAAATCGAATGTTCACAAACATACTTCATATTCACTTGTAAAATTTATGTTCACAAAACTATGTTCATAAACTATTTTCATGGTTTGTTAATCAATACAAGTTACCACCATAGACTTGGCATATCCAAGGCCTCAACCATTGTCATATGCTAAATTTGAAATGACTCTCGTAAAATCGACAGTTACTGTTGCTAATTTTGTACAAATGTCTCGTAATGATATATTTTGAATTAACATTTGTTTGAAATACAAGAGACTTAAAATATTTATATTATTGTATAAATCATCAATCAAACAATATAAGGGAAGCATCAACCATTTAGTATGATGACTATTGAGATCCCATCTCCTCCCGAAAAGCACATAGACAAACCCGGTGAATATGAGGGACTGCTTAGTTTGACAGTTTGGAATCATGGAATGAAATAAACTCCTTGTTTGTTGCTTGGTTAAACTTATTGGAATGAACTTTTTGGAATCATTTCTAAAGAACTTGACTTTCATCATTCCTTAACAAATTGATAGGTTTTGGATAAAACTTCATTCTAATTCCAAACTACGAATCAAGTGTCCCTTTACTTTTTTTTCTCTGGAATGTCTTAAACTTTATAATAATGTTAACCTATGTGGGATTCTTGACTTGGTTACTTTGGAACATGTTGTCACAAAGGGTGAGGTTGCTCTCCTCCCTCATGAATTTGAATGGCTCTTGCCTTCTGCTTTACTAATTTGGGGTAGTAAGGGTAAGGGTGGGGTGGGAGGGGTGTTTTTGTTTATGTGATAAATTCAAGGCAAACTAGATCAATTTGTTTGGCAACAAAATACATCAGGCTTCAGTCACCACAGATCAACAATTCATCAGTTTGAGATCCAATTTTAATGTTTCAAAATGTCATAGGTTACGGTTCTAGAATTCAATTCTTGAAAACAAACAAAAGAGAGTTAATGCACTCTATTTTTTGTTACTAACAATTATTGCACTCTATCTTTTAATAAATTTTCAACTGGCATACGAAAAAGTGTTAATAACAAAAATTATAGGGTCAATATCACAATCTCGTGTTGATACATTGCCTATTTTGTAAAAGCCATCCTGTATTTGATGGTGCTCCATTATTATTATATGCCTATTCTTAGTGCTAAATTGACACAAATCCCGGTGATGATGTCCCGGAGATTGAATTATGATTTGATTGAGGCATGTTGCTTTTTGGTCTAAGCAGATCGGTGCTGACTTTACCGATTGTAATCCTGAATGGGAGAATACACGTGTACTAAATCATACCCAATTCGGCCTGCACAATTGTGTGGGCCTGTTATCATTTACTTAAGGTTTCCCCACGCCTGATTAAAAAAATAAGAAAATGACCCGGAAAAAACTTTTTGAAGAATAATTATAAGATATTTTTGCTTTCAATTTTTTTTTTCGCACTCTGATGTCAAAGGTTATGATTGAAATATCAGTAACAATAAATAAAAAATTATGTCTACGGTGTAGGTATTCCTTCTTTGAATTCTTTATCAAATTCTTTTTTTTGGTGGAAAATCTAAGAACGACTTGTGCTATAAATCATAAAGAAGAATCCGTCAATGAGCTCTTTATTATACTTCAATACGACTGAGGCAACGAATAAAAAAACGAATAATGAGTCGAGCGGTTAAATTTTATGATTAATTCAAGTCGGAAGTTGAAAAAAAAAAAAAAAACCGAGATGTACGATAAGAATCCTCTCATAATTAGGCACTACAAGAAATCATGGTAGAAGGCGTTCTCCATTCATGAATTTAGCATTCTATGTTGTTGTGACACGTTTCCACATTTTTTTCTTTTTATTTTGTCGAGTTGTAATCTATTTAATGGGACAACAAAAGCAATTAAAAACCACTATGTGCACGGATCTGTTTATGTGAAAATGACAGAATCAAAATTACAATTAATTTTGCATTGATTATGGGACCGTTTCTTGACTTGGTTCTCTCACATCACCCTGTCCTCTCTTTTAGGATTAGATTAAAGATTTTGTGTTGGTTACAGATGGAACTCATCAAATGCTTTGGAATAAAATCCACCAAGTCATGCCGCTTGATAAGGAGATGCTTTTGTCTTTTGGTGCCTCTAGGCCCGGTGTTCCTTTGTTATTGACATAAAATCTTATCAAATATGATATTTTTTATGACAAATTTTCCTACATTAAGTTTTTAAGGTCAAATTTCTTGTACACTTAAAGAAAGAACCCAAATTGTTAACATCTCAAATAGCAATACAGTGAAAATATATGGACAAAGAATGAAGCCACAGATCATCTGTCTATTTTTTTTATATTCAATTATATTTGATATGAAATTACGCTGTATCAATGTGAAATTATATGAAACTACATTTTTATTTTAGACACAATTGGATACTAAAAAAATTTGACAGTGGATTTGAACAAATGAAGATCCCGTTACATTTAAAGCATTAAACGATGCATCGACTAAGTAATCCTAAAAAACTTTGGCTAAGATCACTGCATTCTTTGCAAGTTAATTATTTGCTAAAATACACTTTTTTTTTTTTTTTAATAACAGGAGTGGTTGTGAAGGTTCGCATGGTCATGATGAAACAGAGCCAAGATGTGGGAGACCATTGGGCCTAAGTTTCCATGAAAAAAGTGGTGATCTCTACATTGCAGATGCTTATATGGGCCTTCTTGCAGTGAGCCCGAATGGTGGATTGGCTACTCCATTGGCAAATGAAGCTCAAGGAATTCCTTTCAAGTTCACCAATGGCGTGGTAATTGATCAAAATAGCGGCATGGTATATTTTACTGATAGCAGCTCAAGATTCCAAAGAAGGTAAGTTTATACTATTTTGGGGTTGTTTGCTTTAATAGAATCAAGGATCGGAATAGGTATGAGTAGTAATGACACTTATTATTGATGTTTAAAAAACAAATATCACTTAATTCAATCGGGATGAAAGTGATTAATTGGAGTCTCTATGATTTCCTTCAAAATATTACTCCATCAAACTCATTAACCTTTTTGAGAAGAATGATACCCATTCTAATACTAAACCAAACATGTTAAGGGTAATCATCAAAACTCGTATTCATATTAGGGTTAATGGTATTATAGTATTAGCGATTGAGGAATGTAAATCAAACAGCTTAAAAGGCTTTTTTTTTTCTTTTTTTTTACCCCAACCCCCGAAATTTACTGTCATATGGCAAAGGTTACTCTTCTCATGATGGGCCGCCAACTTTGCTGAGCCATACGTTTGGGCTCGTTGAAACTCAATCTGGAATTGGGCCAGTTGAAACTCAATCTGGAATTGGGCCACTACAAATCAACTAATATATGATCTAAAAGAGAATGTCACTGAATTCTTTTCTTTCTCTTTCACCCTTTATTTAGTAGAAGTTAGGAATTATAGAACATAATCACAAATTCTGGGCTCTAGTTCCAGTAAAACCTTTGGACTTAGGTTCTGAAAGTTCAAACTGGGAATACGTGGGGAGCTGATTGTACTTGAGGGCTGAAACAAACTCCAACTTGTTTTCATGTTCAGCCCACTATTTGTCAATATTCCAGGCCATTTAATAACTCCAATTGGACTATTGGAGCCCAATAACATGTCCATCGTCTACAAATGGTTGATCCATTTATGGGGCTTAGGACCTGGCGTTACAGTCCAACACCCTCTCCCATTCAGTTTGTTATACATTCACAACAATATTAAATTTGGCCCAAAAAACAAAAAAGTAAGAGACAATATTTAAAGAATAGTATAGCAATGGAAGAGAAATTAGAATAGAAGATTCATAGCCGAATTATGACTCCAGCGTCGAATTTGATTGTAAAATAGAGATGCAATAAGCAGTTTGTGCTCGCTCTAGCCAAATCCTTGTGATCCTATATTTTCTTCAATAGTTATTATCATCATCATCCTTGGAAAGAATAGAAGGATTACCAGAAAATTTGGAGCTCTCATAAAGCATGTATTGTCACTTTCAATGGATGGAAATAAAGTTGACATGTGGTGGTAGTGCTTTTGTTCATTGAGGTTATTCATTTTGCAACTAGAATTCAAGGGGGCATGTCCCCAAATCTGGCTAAATGAGTCACTTCAGGCTTAGTCCACCATAAAAGATTGACAAATCTAACAAAGTAAAATTATGTTAAAGTTGGGATCACTTATCACGAGCAATGATTTGTTAATAGATTCTTTTTAACTGAATGCAATTAGCAAATGAGGTGCTGATTTTTAGTTTTAGTTTGAAAGAAGGGTTATGTAGTGTGGCTAGTGAAGAAGTGTTATATATCATTCACATTTCTGCCTCTATGACTTTGTGATTTCTTTCACCCGATGAAGGCAAGCTATTTATGAATCCGAAATTCTCATCAATGAAGCTAATTATGATAAAATGATCCAAAATTTCAGGGAATATGTTTCTGTAATACTTAGCGGTGACAACTCAGGAAGACTACTGAAGTTTGATCCAAAAACTAACAAAGTAACTGTTCTCAAGGACAGTCTCATGTTTCCAAATGGAGTGGCATTAAGCAAAAATGGTGATTTTCTCCTTGTTGCTGAGACTACAAATTGCAGAGTATTGAAGTTTTGGCTCGAACCATCAAAAGCTGGCACAGTTGAAACTTTTGCAGAGCTTCCGGGCTTCCCAGACAACATTAAAAGGAATAAGAATGGAGAATTTTGGGTGGCAATTAATTCAAGAAGAGGGGGTCTTTTCGATTGGATTCTTTCAAATGTTTGGCTAAGAAACTTTATGACCAGTCTTCCCTTTGATTTTACAAGAGCACATTCATTATTAGCTGATTATAAGAGGTATGGTTTGGCAATTAGACTGAATGAGAATGGTGATGTTTTACAGATTTTAGAGGATGAAAAAGGAGAGATTTGGAGGTATAGTAGTGAAGTAGATGAAGAAAATGGATATTTGTGGATAGGATCTGTAAAATTGCCTTATGCAGTAAAATTGAAAATCTCCCGCTAGAGTGAAACATGAATTGCTGAAATTGACTTGAATTTGTCAATTGGTTACAAACTTATTGGAGAGAAAATAATAAACATAAAAAATGTCAAGAACTAGTATCTCAAATCTGTGAGTGTGAGTGTGTGTGTGTGTGTATAGAGAGGGAGAGAGAGAGAGAGGGAGAGACACACACACACACACACACACAAAACACACGCAAATATAAAGGCCAGAAATGGCTATAGGAGTTGCTCTACTTTATCTTTGTTCTGGTATCTTTCTTTTCTTTTTGTTTTTTTTGGATCCCTTTTGATATCCTCCCCTTTCTACAATTTATTTTCATGTGTATATACCACAAATCCTTGCAGTTATGAATAAAAAGATGATCAAACCTATTTTTCGTGGTCATTTCTTTTTGCAATTTGAGCTCTACTTTTATAATACAAAAGAAAAATAATTAGCTTAGCTGTTCAAATGTTTAATTCTAGTAATGTAGCTGACAAAATTAGGGGGGTTATTAGACTTGATAGTATTCATTGTGCATATCGTTGCTAATGAAAATTATTTTTAAAAAAAAGGAAAATTTATATGTCCCATCAGTGTATCATTTAATTTGACGTAATTAAAAGGTAAAAGGTTCATATTAAACTATCTTGCCACCAGAAGGCGGGTTTTTATTTCATCTAGTGTTGTAAATCAATCATGTTTGAAAATCGAATAAATGTTCTCCTTTTTAATTAGTTTGTTCAGCTTAGGAAGTGAAGAGGGCGAGGCCACATAAGTCCTGATTAGTAGATATATATCTTTCTTAAAAATTAAATTGTGTAAATAACTTCTTTCGTCCCTCAGTTTTTACATGCATGATTATTATATTTTGTTCGTCATTTTCTAAAAGCATATATGTCCCTCAACCTGTGCATTTTATTTTAAATTATGTTTAGACAAAATTGTGTCCAAATTAGTTTAATAGATGTTATAACTTGCTAGGCACATGATCAGGGTAAGGGTAGCTGTTGAGAAGATAAATCGTAAATGATTCCGTTAGTTCTTTAATTTTGATGAATGATCATATTTTGTCTCCTATGTTCTAAAAAATTCCCACTAGATCTCTCAATTTACATATTTGGTTTTAAATAATCATTAAGCACTATTTCTCTAAGTTAAATTTAAAATTTTCTAAACTCGACATGCATAACTTAATTTTCAATTTTCAATTGTTTGACCAAAGAAAGTTGCAAATTGCGAACTTGATTATATTTTCCATGTTTTAAGTCTGTGTTAGTATTATCGTGAAAAACTATTTTGTTTCTTTTTACTTGCTAATAATAGTCTAGCAAAAGTAGTCTCATAATGGTAATTAACAACAAATGGTGGGCAAAGTTCATGAAAATACACAAAATTTGAGCAGAAATGAAAAGCTAAATTCGAATACTAGAAATTTGCTTAAATTCAATAAACCACCAATTTAGTATCCAAATTTAGATTGAGTAAACTCTTATTTGCTTGTGTCTGTGAGGTTAGTTAATTTCATTTATAGAGTACCCTTTCGGTAAGTTTCGATCTGTTATCTAGCTTACTGAATTGTCATAAGTCCACTGTTGTCTAGCTTACTGAATTGTCATAAGTCCTGATTAGTACATATATATATCTTTCATAAAAATTAAATTGGATAAATAACTTCTTTTGTCCCTCAGTTTTTATATGCATGATCATTATATTTTGTTCGTCATTTTCTAAAAGTATCTGCATATGTCCCTCAACTTACGCATTTGATTTTAAATTATCCTTAGAAAAAATTGTGCTCGAATTAGTTTAACAGATGTTATAAATGCTAGGCACATGATCAAGGTAAGGATAGCTGTTGAGAAGACAAATAGTAAATGATTCCATTAGTTCTTTAATTTTGATGAATGATCCTTTTTTGTCTTCTATGTTCTAAAAAATTTCTATTAGATCTCTCAATTTACATATTTGATTTTAAATGATCGTTGAACAATATTTCACTAAGTCAAATTTAAACTTTTCCAAACTCAACATGTATAACTCAATTTTCAATTTTAAATCATCTGATCAAAGAGAGTTTAAATTACAAACTTGATTATATTTTTCATGTTTTAATTTTGTGTTAGTATCATCATGAAAAACTATTTTGTTTCTTTTTAATGGTAATTAACAACAAATGGTGGGCAAAGTTCATGAAAATACACAAAATTTGAGCCGAAATGAAAACCTAAATTCAAATACTAAAAATTTGCTTAAATTCAATAAACCATACCAAACAAGTGTCCCAATTTAGGTTGAGTGAACTTTTATTTGTTTGTGCTTGTGAATTTAATTCACTTAATTTGTCCAGTGCCCTTCGGTTAGTTAAGTTTCGAATGTTGATCTAACTTCTAACTTAATTGACATTTCAACAAAAAAAAAAAAAAAAAAAAAAATGTAAGAACCAATAAGGAAAATCCAAAAAAAAAAATCCCAAAAATGGCCGGAATCATGTGGAGGATTGATTTGATTATCGAATCAAAATCAAATGTTAAGATGAGCAAAAGCCTCGAGGGCGTCTCCAGTCAACCTAAAAAACTTGTAGTCCTGCATGATTTTAGCGCCCATTTCCTCGTAAAACTTAATAGCATGCACGTTCCAATCCAGCACCACCCACTCCACCCTCCCGTATCCCAGTTTAGCTGCCTGCGCAGCCACCGCCGTAAACAGCATTCTTCCCAAGCCTTTCGTCCTATAAGCCTCCCTCACGAACAAGTTCTCTATATAAAACCCGGGTTTCGCCAGAAACGTCGAATAGTTCGGGAAAAACAGCACGTACCCGGCCACAACCACGTCGCCTCCAGTCCCCGACCGGAAGGTTTCCTTCTCCGAGTCTTGAACGGGGAGGTCCAGGTGGAAGGTCTTCCAGATCGGGGCAAACTCTGTGGGCTCTTGAGAAAGAGCGTGTGGGAAAGGCTCAGGGGAGACCTCGAGGATGAAAACGGTGAAGGAAGAGAAGGGTGGAGGTGGGTTTGGGGAAGGAAAGAGAGTGGCGGCGAGAGAGGCTTCGGTAGTGGAGAAAAGGTGAGTGAGGCGTTCGTAGGTGGCCATTTGGTGGATGAGTTTTTGGAGGTGGGGGACGTCAAAAATGGAGCCTAAACGGATGCGGGCAAAGAGTGGGTGGCGGGGTGGAGCGCTATCAGGGACGGCGGCTTCTGGTACTCCAGCTGGGGATGGTGGAGGTGGTCCTGCTGCTGCTACTGCGGCTGCCATTATCAATATTTTTGGCGACTTCCTGAGAGTTTGGAGAAAAATAGGAAGAAGGGTAAACCCTCTTTGCTAGTTGTGAGTGGGGAGAAAACTCGAAATTTTGTAGTCTAACTATCTACTAGTTAGGCATTTTGTTACGTATATAAACATTTTGCATGTTAATTAGAAGAGAATCAGTTAGGCTGCTTTTTTATGAATATGAAAGTATTCTTCTTTTATTACCAAAAACCAAAATGCTTTGTTTCCCATGTAGGTCAATAATGTGTAGCCTTCCTAGTAATAATTAACCTCGATTGATGTTTCACTTGGTTTAAGAAAAAAATTTATTGGCTTGTTTGCTAAACAAATTTGGCATCTTTGCCATGAGATTAAAAACTCTTTCAAAAAAAAAAATAACTTCCCATTTGCTAAAAAAAAAAATCAGAAGAAACCAATGAATGCATTGTTAATGATACTTACATCACTTGAATAATTATTCGTTTGCCAATAGAGGTATACCAAAATAGCAAATTAACCAAAACATTGGTCATTTACAAAAAAAAATTATTTACAAATCAATGTCAATGGAGAGGCTTCGGGGTACGATGAGCAAGTGCTTAAGCAGGTTTAATGGATTTTTACTTAAAATCTGATTCACACAAATTTTCTTTACTTGAATTTCTTGGAGGATAAGCATTATCACTATTATGACTATTCGTATATATTGAACAGAGAGTGCTTAAATAGGTCTAATGAAATAGAATCATGCATGAAAGTTGACGAATAAATAAAATCATTTATCTTGTAGGAAATTAATGAAACCATTTACTTTGGTTTGTTAGTGACATGTGTCTGGTTTCTATTTGTTATTTAAGTAGGGTGCATGGCATATTTAGTGGTATTTATTTAGGATTATTACCCATATTATTAGTAGTAGTTGTTTTTGGTTTTGGTTTCGGTTTCGTCGGTCTTCAAGAAAGCCGTCTAGGCTTTGTTTTTTCCTTTTTCTGGCTTTGTTTTCGTCGTATAGCAGCAGCCTTTCTTTTGTTGTTTTTTAAGTTTTTAGCAGCCTCCCTTTTGATTTTTCAATAAGAAAATTCTCTCTTGATTTATTTCTGTTTCTTGTCTAAATTCCTGTGAGTTTTATTTATCTATTTGACTTGACATCTAATTTAATTCTTTTGACAACTTGGCCAGAGGAATTGATGCACTTGCAAGTGCCTTGGTCCTCTGATAGTGAAGTGGTTCATTGTGCTTTTATCAATCACCAAAGAGACCATACATTCTATGTACCGGTTGATTTCCCGACCTATTCACATGCAAAATTTTTCTCATCCCATACTTGACAGGCGATTTCTTAAATTCACGAATCAAGTGGCCTAAGCCTAACTTCGACAGGTCCTTTTCAACTCCATCTATTCACTTGTTGCATCACCACCTAGCTCCGCTCTTGATAGCCCACATGATTCTGCTAATTCAAGATTGATCTAATCTAACTAGGAAGCTGGGATTTCTGTGTGCTCCGCACTAGTAGCTCCAATAATTCTTTCAGAAAGACGAACAACTATATCATCAATTTCATCTCGTCTCACTATTCCAATTCCGAAGTTATCAGATAACTAAGCCACGTCAAGATTAATTTTGAATAAACCAGCAATGCAGTTATCAGTACATGACTGGCAGACTGCTGCTGCTATTTAAGATTTGAATTATTTACATAAGACATATCCGTTTCAAATTGAATGTTTTAGTTGTCATTTTAGCCTAATACAAAATAATGTTAGCTTTTTTGAAAAGATAAGTTTGAATTACAAAATTTTAAATTTTTTTAAATATTTTATACGCAACTAATGTAAATGGACCATACTACTGATTTGACGACCTAATTAACTAATGAGGTGGATTTTATATATTTCTTATTAGTTATCTAAATCATTACTGTCAACTCTCCCTCAAATAAAAACAGTGTGGAGTCAAATTAGGACATTCATCAAGATAGTATATTTTTGAATAAATCAAAATCAAAATGCTGACCTACGATCTTTAATTGTAGCCGCCGCTGACTGAAGACTCTTGGTTCCCTCTATGTGATTTGAATATTTAGGGGTTATTTGGTTCGCACTCGGGAATTGGAATCGGGATCATTTCTCTTGAGTTTGGAATGAAACCTCCGATTCCAATACATTTGCTTGGTTCGATACCTGGAATGGGTATTATTACTATAATTGTTGTTTGATTTAGTATCTAAAATGGGTATCATTACCACATGTATATGTATATCCGTGTGTGTATATATAAATAAATAAAAATATATAAATGAATAAATGAATAAAAATATATTTATAAATAAAAATATATATATAAGTATATGTATATGTGTATATGTACGTGTACATATATACGTAGGTATATGTGTATGTATATGCGTGTGTATATAAATAAATAAATATATATATAAATATATATACGTATGTATGTATGTGTATATGTATGTATATGTACGTGTACATATATACGTAGGTATATGTGTGTGTATGTGTGTGTATATATATTAATAAATAAATATATACATATATATAAATATATATATGTGAAAAAATATATATACACACACACACACATATATATATGTGTGTATGTAGATGTATGTGTACATATATACGTAAGTATATTTATCTGTATATGCGTGTGTATATAAATAAATAAAATATACACACACGTATACATACTATGTATACACACATACATATGTGTGTCTGTGTGTGTGTCTGCAAATTTGGAAATCAAATTTAGATTTTGACAAAACCTCCAAAATGGTTGGGATTTGGAGAAACCCAAATTTTTGGGGCTCATTCCTAAATCCCAAATCCCATCCTCTTAACCCAAACTCCCATTATGGGTTTCAATCTCATTCCTAATCCTAAACCCTTTTTACCAAACCCCCTCTTGTTGGAGTTCTTATAGTTGCCGCTAATACATGATCACATATTTTACGTCCATTAAATCAAGTAACTTCCATCAATTTTTGCTACAGAGAACAGGAAGGAGAAAAGCAAGAGGTAGGTCAGTCCAACACACTCTACCACTGTTGTTCCTCAAAAGTTGAGGAAAATTCTTACATGAATCATTCATAGTCTCACTTATGAACCTTGTGGTTTAAAATAAAATTATATAAGCATTCTTACATCACTTTTTTAACATTAATATGCATGACTATGTGATACTCTATTAGACCAGAATATCTATAGGTTGGATATTCAATCGATCCACTTAAAAACCTCCTAAAATTTGATAGGGTAAGCAGTTTTCTGTAATCCAGACTTCATAAAAAGCATACATGTCATGAAGTTTATACGAAAGGATGCAAGCATTTGGCGTCTTGGGCAACTTCATACTTATCAGTTCTAAAACCCTACCAGTCTTTGAAAACTTATGGTGTCATACCTCGGGCCCATAGGTCCAACCGCGACCAAAGTCTCAACAGTTAAGTCTAATTATTTGGGTTTCATCTTCACTAATCCAAAATGGATATCCAAAGTTGGATTTGAGTGCTTAGACTCAACTTATAATTGATCTATGTTACTTAACATTTCCGATATGGGATATGATACCATATTCACCCTTTCTCATTAAACTTTACATCCTCACAAAGCTCAACACATATCATAATTCAAACTGTCCATTTGGTTGTGTCGGATTCTAAAGATGGCTGGTATGCTCTCTGGAGGTGGCTTCCGCCCTTAGGTAAACGTAGCACTTAGCTCCGTACAGCACTTAATTTCTTCACTTCCTTGCATAATCGCAACCCAATACTATAGGTCCAATCTCAACTTGTGTAGAGACCACACGAGATTCGCTCTGATACTATTATATCACGTCCCAGGCTCGCAGGCCCAACGCACGATGGGGTCTCAGTAGCCAAGTCCAACTATTTAAGTTCCATCCTAGCTAACCCAAAATGAATATCCTAAATTGGATTTGAGTGCTTAGACTCAACTTATACATTGATACATATTACTTAACATTTCTGATGTGAAACGGAATATCACATATGGAGACAGGGTCAATGCTTACAATACAAAATGATTAAATTTAGTTGACACTTAATTTAATTGACAATTTATATAAAAATGAAAAGGTTTTATAAATAGAATTTACATTTTAACTATCTCAAAATTTTTTTAAAAATATTACGTTACTTAACGTAAAATTTATATCACCCGTTCCGAATTTGTGATTCAATAACCATTTACGCCTGAATCCATGGACACATTTGATTTATGTTGTAGTATTTCATCGAGGTCAATACAGTAGGGAAATTACGGAATACCCCACGGTATTGCTCTCGACCATATCGTCCCTATATCTTTTCAATATGAATACAGAACTCCCATGTGGTTTTCTGAAATGTCAAAAATGGAGGGAATCAATATTCGTCACTGAATATTGCACATCTAATTCTTATAATTTGCTACTGATGCGGAACATTTCTTGACGTTAAATGGGTTATGCACACGCATAGTATGAAATATTCTATCTATTTTCCACATTCCATAAAGTCACAAGAAGGTTTCGTGATCATATTGAAAAGATAGAGGTATTATGTAGTTGAAAGTGATACCATAAGGGATTTTTCATAATTTAACTATATAGTAATGAATTTTAAATATCATCCATAAGCAAATGGGGAGAAACTAGTATGACAATTCTATGCATGTATGTTCAATAGATAGTTCACACACCATTATTTGAGTATATGATGTCATTAACTGCTCAATACTAATTAGTTATCGTGATGAATTTTTTCAGATCAACCAATTTTGCGCCAGCAATTTTGGTGCCGTTATTGTCATGTCAATTTTCACATTTTCACATTTTGGGTCCATTGTACATGCAGCAATAAATATGATGTCCTTCTGAAATCCAGAAGGGGAAAACGAAAACATTAATTCAATGCTACCGATCACACTACGTAAGCTTTAAAATGTGCATTCAGGTTTGCATTGGATGAGCAGACAAAATGATCCACGCTGAGATACTTAAAATTACTGTTGATTTGTTTGACAGAATTACTGTTGTTGTGATTCGGCTTATCCAATTCTACTAATTATTTGCTTACTTTCCAAGTTCCATCTCCTCTAATTTTGAATGATAAAATTTAACAAGTTTTGTAAACATTATTATTTAGGGACAAATTTCAGGTTTACAAAGAAGACATTCTATATTAATGTGGTCAGGACTCAAGTTTTTGTCAAAGAAGAAACACTTGAGAAATATAGTATCTTTAATTCACATGTATATGCATCAATAATTTAACTTTGTATAATAGTTAACACTTTAATAAAGTTCCCCTTAGGAATGGATTTGGCAAACTGAAAGAAGAAGATTACGAAACCAAACGACTAACATTGGCTTTAGCTCTTACTAGAATTTAATTAAGGCAAATGGAATTAAAATTTCAAGCATTCATTTCTAAATTTTTAATATAGGTGAACTTTCTCATTGTTTTTCCAATATATATACATACACATGCATACATACATATACGAACATATGTGTGTGCGTATCTTAATGTTATAATAGTGATGACATCTTGTAGATATTTAGGTCTTATTAGACCTTCTACGATTCTGAAAGGTAAAAATCATTTGAAATATTAAATACTTGTTACAAGGATAATCTGCTCTCCTCTGCCTCCCTTATGAAAGTTTAGAAGTAATCTCTGGAAAGGAACTCGAGAATAACATCTTGCAAAGAGATACCAACCAATAATTAAGCATTAATCAATCGATATGTGTTGTAGATTAGGCCAACAACTCGGTAACTAAACCGTGTAGAACCCTAACCAGTTAGGTACATTATCTCAATCGACCAGCAAGCAACAGAATAACCCCATGACAAAACAACCACATGCACCTTTATAAATCACTTTTTAATCTCACATACACATTTACCAAAAAGAATCTTAAAAATAACTACAATAATATTTTTTAAAAAGTACATCAAAAAATATTCATCCAAATGGAGTCCTAATTCCTTCATTTTCATGTAATTTCATCTTGAACTTATCAAACAATCTCTAAAACGAGTCCCAATCAAACTTTTAGTGCATAAAAATTTATGGTATGTGCTTTTCTTGTAACCTGTGCTATCGTTGCTAATATCTTGAGATTCTATTTCGAGTCTACTTGTCATCAAGCCAACAAATTGGTCCATTGTGACAAAAGAAATTCAAGCATGTAACTTGAGCCTTTTTTTAAAAAAGAAAGTAAAGGAAGGATGAAAAAAAAGTTCATTTTGTGTGTGTGTGGAACATAGTATCAAAATCCAAAAGAAAAGGAACCCATTTAGATATTGATCATGATATATCAATTTGATCATCATAATCATACTCTTAATAGGTAATCCGAATATCACAAGAAGCTCTTAGCCTTATAGGTGTTTATGTAATAAGTTTGAGTGAACAACAGCGACTTTAAATTTTTCGTTTTTAAAGTAATATAAGTAAATTATTACCAAGACATAAGAACAACTTTTCCAGGATATTTCATGCTTAATGTACTTCTTCCAAATTTATTCACTTTCATATGAAACCTGAAGTATATGCCTTTTTATAACGTTCAAAAGGAAGTCGAAATCATGAACTTTTTTGTCCAAGTACCCATCTTAAATTCTTTGGTTTTTAACATAGAACATCAAATATTGAGCCTTTTATTACCTTTTACAGCAAATAAACTGAGGTTGAATTCTACAAATTTTCCTTTAATACACTTTTACTTAAACCAAATGACACATTAATTAGGACATATGCCAAATCGGCCTATATGGCTTTATCACGCTATTAGTATAGTTTAATCTTGCCTCTTCAAAATAAACTTTTGTGGTTGGAGACGAGATAGGATGACAAATATTTATTGCAAGAAAGTGTTGGAAGATTGAGTATTCTTTTTTTAAATGTTTTGGAGCAACTTTGCCTACTTAATATCAAGCCATGTCAACTATTAATACAAGCCAAATATTAGTTGGTAGACATTTATGGATGGATATAGCCACCACTTGCTTGGTAGATAAGCAAGTCGGATTTGTTCAGTGCAGCAAGTGTGTAGAGGCATGGGCAAGAGGAGCAAAATACAGTGGACAGAAAGTCCCAATAGCTGCGTTAAGCAATCCATAGATAGAAAAGATGGCTTGAAATTAATATCATAGTGGATCGAGATTGTAACCCCACTTAAAGGATATGGAATATTTGATTGAGGAATAATATTTAATACACTAGTTGATATTTGATTAAGGAATAATATCCAAATACTAATTGATTTAATTTAAGTCAAATATTAGTTGGTAGACATTTATGGATGGACAGCCACCACTTGCTTGCTAGATAACCAAGTCAGATTTGCTCAGTGCAGCAAGTGTGTAGGGCAACGGCAAGAGGAGCAAAATACAATGGAAAGTCCCAATTGCTGAGTTTGGCAATCTACAGACAAACAAGATTACTTGAAATTAATGTCATAGTGGATCGAAGTTGTAAACCCACTTAATGATATGGATTATGTGATTGAGGAATAATATCCAAATATTATTGATTCAATTTAAGCATTTTGAGTCAATGTTTTATGCTAATAAATTATTTGATCAACTTTCTTGGGTATTACAGTTGATATTAACGCGAGTCGCTTGTTGTCTCTGCAAAATGTGAAATTGGGACAGTTGTATTTGGTTGCGACTGTAGAAGTGTAGTAAAAAATATCGGCAGGACTTTGCAAGAATATGAAAGTCCTAAGTGAGGATGATTATGATGCCTTGCATTTCACATCAAAAAAATATGTAATATTTAGTTGATTGATAGTAAAATTCAAAATAGCAAAACGAATAATAATTTTGTTCAAATATTTTGGGCTTATAATTTACGCTCAAATTCTATACATTTTTCTTTGAATACACTTTTTGTAACCATATAATATATGCCGTATTCATAACCGAATCGACCTATATGATTTTATCATATCATTATAATAATTAAATCTCACCCCGCCAAATGCTAAAATTATATGTTTTCTACAGCACCAATTTGATGTGTAATTGTGTACTAACAGAAGAAACTTGATCCTACGATTTTTTTATTGGAATCTTTTTGGTAAGAAAGTCCATAAGCCATCCAAATGTGGGTGGTAGGGTTTGTGTGGCAAAAAATACTATTCCACGGACATGCTGAATAAATTTAGAAAGGTACTTTGGGTTCGGTATCAATGATTGGAACCTACTATTTTGGTGAGAAAAACCATTATGGTAGAGATTTAATCATAAATTGCCTCTTCGAAGAATATATCTTTTCTCAATTTTTCTAGATGTAAAAAAAAAATTAGCCAACATCCTCAATTTGAAACCAATTTTACAATCTGACATGCACATGTTCCAACAAAGGACCAACAAAACCTCAATGGAATCAATTATCAGTGAATCTGGACAGAAAAAAATTTGCACTTGAGTGTGTATTAGTCCATAATTATTGCCCAAATCATGGATTTGATTTAGAGCAATTTATATTCTCATTGCAACATGTGCATCTCAAATGATAAAATTTGATACATTTTGGTTTTGTTGTGTAACTTTGCCATTGAACAATTATGAAGCTAGAAAGTAAATAGATCTAGTTAGATAATGAAGATTGTAAAGTGAGAAAGTTATACTTTCCTGAGGGGCATTTGGTAATAAACCTATGTTTAAGTTGAAATAATTTAAACTATACTTCTATATGAATTTGTACATTATACGTATATCATTGTAATTGATAAATGATATAACCTTTTGATTAAAAAAAACCAAAACTGCAAAAATTAGCAATATTTAGTGCTCTCAATAATGATATTGTGGAAGTTTAAATGGATTGATTTCCACATTCTTTTTCATCCTATCATGGACTTCAATAACTAGTGAGACTTTAGAAGGATGTGCGTTGTCATATGTCCAGCCAATTCCAACAAAAGATTGAGCTATGAGCATTTATCACTATTAATGTGAAAGAATTTTCAAAGAAAGAGACCCATCCTCCCCATTGAAAAATTGAACTTTATGGCCTCACCAACTCACTAACGTCTACAATAAATACACTATAAATACGCCCTTAAATTTCTCGTTATTGTCTAAATATTTGACTCATAGGCTGGAACTTTTTTCTTCGGTGGATTAAATGGACCTACAAAGAGAGGTGTAAATAGAGTTGGTGGGTAAGGAAAGGGTAGGTATAATGTTCCATTGTCATTCTTAGAAAAAAATTTATCCAACTTGAAAAAAATTACTAGTTAAATTAGAACGAATAAGGTCAAATTTATACCACAATGATTTTTATGAGTTCTCATTATTTTCTTTATCGTATTTTTCTTATGTTTTAGTTTTTTAATTAATGCACATCTCCCATATTACATGAGAATGAAGCTAGCTAACTAGTAACAATTTTGTTATTCAATGATAGAAAGGTATACTTTAATATTCCTTGAGTTAAGGAATTAGAATATTGTTATATTCTTTTTATTAGTGGTATAATTTAAATTCTAGTAGTATATTTGGTTAAGAGCTATGTCAACTTAGAAAAGTATGTTCTGTCAAGTAATCAAAATTAGTTAATGTACATATACTTACTGTCCAATGAGAAGGTAGAGATGTATATTTTAGTTAGGAACCCATAAATTAAGGATTATTTATTTTGTATTTGTTAAATAGTTGTATATTAGGTTATGAATTATGTCATTTATGGAAAGATTATTAAATATTGCAATTAATGAGATTACATAGTTTTAGTGTCCAATTAAAATACATTAATCAATTTTAGTTTTTTAAAAATAATAAAAAATCTAAAAAAATAGAATAGAGAATTAGAATATTGTTATTTCCTTTTTATTAGTGGAGTAATTTAATTTAAATAGTAAATTAGGTTATGAATTATGTCAATTAAGAAAGTATGTTGAATCAAACAATTAATTGGAATTTTTAAATGTACATATGTTTGGTATCTGACTAGAAAAGACATTTTTGAGCTATTAAAATAACTATAAAAAAAATTAGCAATTACCTAGATAGAGTGAGTTAGTGGGTCCAATCTTAGGTTTCCCCCTTCCCCCACTCCCTTAACCCTTTGGGTTATTTTTAAAAAAAATAAAAAAAATTAAAAAGATAAAATGGAGAGTTGGGAGCTCCCTAGAAGTTTCGATTAAAAACAATATTATCGATATAGAATGTATACATAGATGAGTATAGTACATATTAGTACATACTAATTAGCTCATGAAGCAATTTTAATTAATTTAAATAACTTTAAATGAGTTGGAATCCTCTCACTTGTAGTTAGTCACAAGGACATATTAGTCTTTTTCTTAGTCACTAGAACATATTAATTAGTTATAGATACACAACGATATTGCAAGGTCAGTGCATATTATATGACTCTGTCACATAATGCACAAATATCAATAAAATCCCACTAAATAAGTAAGATGAGCCTTTAACATATGATACTCAAAGGATAATGAGAACCATTTTTAATACTTACTCCATTTTTGGTATGCGAGAATGGGACAAAATGAAAAGCCTTTTCTAACCTGAATGCCTTTCTACCATGAATAGACTGGAAAAAAATTTTCAGTTCATTGTTTAGTAATCCAAGTCAGATTGAAATGTCATTCCTTTTCCAATGTTTGGTATAATTATATTTAGGTGTCAGAATAAAATAAAATATATATTAATTTGACTTAATTGCCCTTAATTTTGTTATAATAGAATATATCATATTTTTATTTTGTTTATTTGTCATTCTAAGCTTGCAAAAGAGTTTAATAATTTTAATTTTAAAATTCTTAATATTCTTGTTAAAATTAAATTAATTATACTCTTTAATTAATTTAAAATTTTAATAATTATTAGAATTATAATTAAGAATGTGAAAAATTAATAATGAAAATAGGAAGTTTCGTTTTACACATTTGCATAAAAAATAAAAATAAAAATTTAAAAATTTTTATAGCAAAAAGAAAAAATATTCTAAGTACATATTAAACGAATTGTGATTTAAAAATCATAAAAAATTAATAATTAAAATCATAAAAAAGTCTAATATTTTTTTAATTTTTAAAAATAAAAAACTAGTGAACTTATTTTGGGTTAAAAATAATTAATAGAAAAAACATGTGTGGGGGATAAAATGGACTCCTATGTTTTAGGCCTTTTCAAGATAAAGTAGGAATGAGTTTTTCCTAAATTTTTCATGCATGCATACTGGTGAACCTATTATGACCTAGTCAAAATTTGCTACACTCATTAGAGTTAAAATAATTTAGAAAACTGTATGACAGAGCCGTGGAAAGACTATTACATCCCCGTATCACGAGCAGTAAAAGAAGAGTTATTGTGGATGGTGCGAAAACTAAATAAAAAGTCGTTTTTAGAATAGTTCAGACCGAAGACCCCAAACCCGACCGAAGTCAGTCCTCCTCCCACTTATATATTGAAAGATTATCATTGTTGCAGTGGCACATTGTACTCTCTCTCCCTCTCTCTCTCTCTCTCTCTCTCTCCAAAGTCATGAGTCCGGCGATCTCACCCGTACTTCTAATAGCAACATTAGTTTCCCTTGGTCACGTAGGAATCGTCTATTCTATTCTTGAACCCAATCAGCAGCCTCAAGTTTTTCCCATTTTTGGTGCAGTCGGCCCAGAGAGCCTTGCGTTTGATAGAGATGGTGGTGGCCCTTACACCGGCATTTCCGATGGCCGGATAATCAAGTGGCAGGCAAACGAGAGCCGGTGGATCAATTTTGCTGTAACAACTCCATATAGGTTACAATATTCTTACAACTTTTGTGTCTTTTAAACATTATATATATTTTAAATGTCACCATGATATCCCGGACATGCATCACCTACAAACACTGGTAAAGAATTTCTTGCATTGTCCCCATGTACTTAACACTAATAATTCACAAGGGCAAGGTGGATGGCAGTGGTGGGGAGCCGAGGGCGTTTTTTATTAGTGTAATAATGCATGGTAGAGAGTCAGATTTTAGTCACAAAAAATCCATCAGTGATGACAACACATTACAGCGAATCTGTCATTGATTTGAATTTAAGGTTAAAAAACCTATCATAAATAAGTATCAGATTTCACAAGATAATAGTACTACAGGATTCTTTTTGGTTACTGCGTCAGTAACATGGAAAGATAGGCAAATCTAGTTCGCACATTTTGACACAAACGCCAATACTGTTACATGCAGATTAATGCTAACTTGTAACTGATGACCAAAATCTTGGACACAATGTGCTTTGGACCAAACATGATTGACTGAAAATTGAAAAATAATTCCTTTTTAGTCGAAGCAGGTCAGCTACTGTAACGCCAAAAAGGTGTATTCACGTCCGCCGAAAGCCTATTTAACCAAATAGGGCCAATACCAGAATACAGGATAGTAAATGCCGGTCATAATGATCCGGGCCTTCTCTGTAAAACGATGTACGTACAGTTTTGGTTCTCCTTAAAAATATATTTATAATTTTCAAATATTTGCTGTATATAATCTTTTTTTTTTTTTGAGAAATACTGTATATAATCTTTGTTTCTGATTCTTACAGTCTTTAATCCAAAACACGTATGCCTTTAACTCGGCTTTTAAATAAGTATACAGTTGTAACATGTCATAGGAACTGTTGTCCAAGCTTCAACTTCACTAGTAAACTGTTTATATGCGCCCTTTTCACCTCCTCCATTGTTGGCATAAGCATATATAGCCTGTAACACAACTGTACACGTTTAGAGTACTCAAAAACTGAATAGAGATGTAAGTGTCTAAATATATATATATATATATATATATATTTTGTCCCTACTGGGGAATATAAAGGTCAAAATATGCAAACCCAGCCCCCTGCAAATTTTATATTGTAGACAATATTTGGATCATGACAAAAGTACTTGAATAGTGAAAGAGATGTTTTTTTATTGTAACAACATATATCTTAATTGGATGAATTGGATAAATGTCATAATCGAGAAAAGAATTAATGGGATGACAGTTACTAAATCTTTTTTTTGGATGTGATATCAAAAGTCATGATAAAATTGGTCTGTAAAAATTTATTGCATGCATTTTAATATATCCGTTTTTGACAATCTGTAAACCTCGAGAAGGCTCTCAACAACACACAGAAGGTTTTTTTTTTATTTTTTATTCCCCCTTCTTTTTGGTGGTGGACATGGGTTCTGGCTTTTTGGAGGTTTTCTTTTTTTTTTTTTTTGGGGGGGCTTGTGGGGGGGGGGGGGGGGGGAGTTTGTGGGATGGACTTGTTTGTAGGGATAGGGAGGGGTGTAGAGATTCAAAGTCAACGAGTCCTCAATAAGGAGGTTCTTTAAATTGGTGATATATACCACAATATATAATTCCTCCTGTGTATTTTAGATTTTTTATTAAAGGCTAATTAAGGAATGATTGGTCCAAGAATTTATAAGTTATATTGTTTTCCTATAAAAATTTTTAATATCTCAGGTATAACCTTATAAAATTAGATTTTGTCCTCTCAAAATTTCACAAAAAATTGGGAATTTTGTCTCCAAATATTTGTCATATGTAAATTTTTTGCCTTTTCCTACTCCAACTCAAATTCCAACTTTTGTGTCAACCCTTTCGTTAAAAATAGTTTATGCCCGCGCAATGTGGAATGAGATTCTCACTTATATTAATTTTTATATATCCAATAATTTAGAGCGAGACTCTCAAATTTAAGAAGTCACTGTATGGTATACCACCCTCTACAATACACTCATCTACCTGGCAGATCTTTCCAATTCCCAGCTATGATAGGGAAGGATACCTTAAGGAGTCTCATGGACAGCTAAGCTACCCTTGCTGATAACACATGAAGGAACTCAATGAATGAACAATATTACAATGACTTTAGTTATCATAAATCATGTTAGTAGAAAAGTAGTATCTAGAAAATAATTGTTTTCTAACAAAAAAAAAATTTAATTCTTCGTAACTCTTTGTTATCAACATCTTTCGTCAGTGAATTGGCACGTTAATATGTGTGGGCTTCATTGACACCAGTCTAAGGGGGGAAGTTAATGTGCCAGGCAATAGGACTGCTAATTAATGCTGCTTCAACTCTCATAAATTATACAGCCAACTTTCTACCATTTGTCTTTAAATTTCAAATTTTAGTACAGTTTTTTGTCCCTTCCCAACTTCAAATATCTGAGAGGCATTTAATTTTGTCTGAGGGGATGAACTGATGTTTTGCATATTTTTTTATACATGTATACACATGTAAACATGTGTATTAAAGTTATGTATACTTCTGTATCTTACACATTGATCGATTATATAAAAGTTTAGAGGTCGAATTCATCAAATACTTCTTACAAATTTGATTAATCACTCCACAAAACATTTATATTTTGAAAAGGTTTTACTATTAATTTTTTGTGCATAAATAATTATTTGCTAAAAAAGGCATAAAATGTCCCTTTAAATAGATATGGTTGTGAAGGGCTACTGGATCAGCTTGGGACAGAGCCGAGATGTGGGAGACCATTGGGTCTAAGTTTCAATAAGAAGACTGGTGATCTCTACATTGCGGATGCTTATATGGGTCTCCTAGTAGTGGGCAGTAATGGCGGATTGGCTAGACCACTAGCCAGAGAAGCTCAAGGGGTTCCTTTCAAATTCACCAATGGTGTAGTAGTTGATCAAAATAGCGGTGTAGTATATTTTACTGATAGCAGCACAAGATTTCAAAGAAGGTACTATTTCATACTTTATAAAATTAGGAAAATTCTTAAATGGACTGATCACGGCTCCGCTTGTGAATATTGTAATTTAAAGTAAAGCCATATAAACATGAATCACTTTGCTTACTTGGCACTTTTTTAAATCACAATATCTACAAATGGAGCCTTGGACTCGCTCCACCTAAAAATTTCTTGCAAAATTATGTCTTATTCTGACCCAAAAAATACTTAGGTGGACTCGTGGATCCCTTGGTCTACAACGTGGCGGCTTCTGAACCAAGAGATCTACGGTCCACCTAAGTATTTTCCATTCTGACCCCACCCACTGTGGCTAAATTTCTTCAACTAAGATAGCTCTCAATTTTGTATATCTATAATTTTTCCATTTTAACCAAAATTTCAGGGAATTTGCTTATGTGATACTTAGCGGTGACAAAACAGGCAGGCTATTGAAATTTGATCCAACAACTAATGAAGTAACAATTCTCATGGAAAATCTCATGTTTCCAAATGGGGTGGCACTAAGCAAATCTGGTGATTTTCTCCTTGTTACTGAGACTACGAATTCCAGAGTATTGAAGTTTTGGCTTGAACCATCAAAGGCTAGCCAAGTTGAAATCTTTGCAACACTTCCAGGAATTCCAGACAACATCAACAGGAACCCAAATGGTGACTTTTGGGTTGCAGTTAATTCAAGAAATGGGGAGTCAATTAGGTTTGGATCGGCAGTTAAACTGAGTGAGAATGGTGATGTATTAGAGATGTTAGAGGATCAAAATGGAGAAACATGGAAGTATGGTAGTGATGTTGTGGAAGAAAATGGATATTTGTGGATAGGATCTGTGATAGTACCTTATGCGGTCAAATTAAAAATCTCAAGTTGATATGAATCACTTAAATTGAAATTGACATTTGCATGATTGATGCAAAATTTATTATGAAGAAGATGATAGTAGATTTAGAAATTCAGAAGCATCAAGATGTAAAAAGTATCTCAGTATATATAAATAAATAATAAATTATATGTATATGCGAACATATATAATTTCATTGACTTATTTATTTACATTTTCGTATATAAATGCCAAAAGTATCTCACCAGTATGTTTACATAAAAAAATGAATGAATTGCATGTGCGTTTGTGTGTGTCTATATATACACATACATATTTGCATGCATTTTCACATATTTTACATTAATGCGTCCAAATTTTCTTTCCTTATCATTTTTCTTTGATTAACTTTTTGGTCAAACAAAATGTTTAATCATAAAATATGAAATTGAGCAAGAAATTTCAAATTTGGGAAAATTATCTGTTTTAATTAAGTTTCCATTTTTTTACGGTAAAAAAGTTGTTATCAAGGAGCACTTCTGACACTAAAACATATAGATAAATCATTGGTATACTAGCTTGCTTCCGGTGCAAATGCACGAAATAACAATTTGTAACATATAGATAAATTATTGGTAACTATTGGTTGGTCAAATTGAGTTGAAAATTCGAGTTATCTTATAACAATTTGAAATTAATAACACATCTATATATTATCACGAACAAATACTTGTAACTCTTAATATTACCCTAAACTTCGAATCTACACTTTTGGAGCTTTTCGAGAAAAGCAAGTGATGTAACTTGAGCAACACACATGAACAACTAATTCATGCAGATCCTATACATGAAATTAGTTGCGTGGCCAATGCCCACCATACTTCATTTTCATCTATTACATGGTTCGTTTTAGTTTCTTTTTAGACCAAATTGGGATTAATAGTGGATATCAAGGCTATCCAATAACCTAATAAAGTAAGAAAATAGTTGATATACAAAGTGGCATGTATTTTAATCTAATTGGCAAATTCAGCAAACTTTGTAGTTGCATGAGTTCATGCGTAAACTTCAGTGACATTTTTAGTTGCGTAAGAGCCAACTGATTACAACTATGAGTGAACACACAAGGAGGGATCTTTTTGCTTTCGATAGAATAGCGTACAAACTTCCCTATCTTGCATTTGTAACAGAAGGATGGATAAGGTAGACCTAACTACGAAAAGACTCCTTTTCCAATATGGAATGGCACTTCACACAATGAAACCTAAATATTTTGGCCAATATCATGTGAATCCTAATTCTACTATAAAAACCGATACCCAAAAAACAACGTTAATATTTGGTCACAGATGCACTTTATTATAGGAATAGCAAACCCAATCAAATTAGGAACAGCATGGCAAATCCAATCACATCCCGTATAACTTCCCTCTATTTATACAATTAGTTTGCTTCCAACAATCTTGTATTCTCTCATCTCTTCCCTAGAAAACTCACTTCTAGTCGTCGAATCAGATTGAGTTCAACGTTCTATTCTCTCAATTATCATTCCAAAAGCCATGATGAGTTACAAGCTTTTTCCAGCTTCCTCAGCCATACTTGTGATTGCTGCATTAATCTTGGCTGGTCACGCTGGAACTGTCACTCCCCGCCCTGCACCAAAAGATTTTTGGGTTCGAGAGGGGTCTCAAAAGTTTCTGATTTTTGGTGCAACAGGGCCTGAGAGCCTTGCTTTTGACAAAGATGGCGGCGGCCCTTATACCGGCTGTCTCCGATGGCCGGATAATCAAGTGGCAGGCAAACGAGAACAGGTGGATTGATTTTGCTATCACAACTCCCTACAGGTTAGAATGTTTTTACAGTTCTTTTGCATGGTTATTTTTACAATATCTTTACCTGAGTATTTGCATATACACGACCATGAAAACTTGAAGAAATCACTTTGGAATTATAACTATCATTAAGAACAAAACTGGTAAAGAATTTTCTTGCTGTTGTTTGCATGCACTTGACACGATTAATACACGTTGTTTACCTGCACTGTACACGATCAAAATATACACTATTTATTGTCACTTACACGATCAATTTACTTTGAGAGGGGGGGGGGGGGGATAAAAAACAAAAGCTAACAAGCCCATCATATACGACAACATATAATTGTCATAGGATTAAATACGAGGTTAAAAAAGCTCACCTAATGGTGAAAAATTAGGCCATCATGTGTACAATGGATGAAAAATAGTAAAAAACCTAGCATAATAAGAATAAGATAATGTAGTAAATAAGCTCAAAATTCCGACAGTTCTGAATTCTAATGACACCAAAGACGAATAAATTTTTTATATTTAGTACGTTGTTTTCTTCATGTCCGAAGGATAATATTTGAGTAAATAAATATTACTCCTAATTGAGCAGTAATTATGGAGCCATAATTAAATCCTGAATTTTTCTGCAAACAGATATGGTTGTGAAGGTCCGCTGGATCACGTTTGGACGGAGGCCAGATGCGGCAGACCATTGGGCCTAAGTTTCAATTACAAGACTGGTGATCTGTATATTGCGGATGCTTATATGGGCCTCATGGTAGTAGGCCCAGATGGTGGATTGGCTAGACCACTAGCAACAGAAGCTGATGGAGTTCCTTTCAAATTCACCAATGGTTTAGTTGTTGATCAAAACAGCGGCATAGTGTATTTTACCGACAGCAGCACAAAGTTCCAAAGAAGGTATGATTTTATGCCTATATTATTTTTTTCTTATTTTTTTATGCTAAAGGGATTATACACATAATAGTGGTCCTAATTTGCACAATGCAATCCATAACATTATCTCTAAGTTAATTTTATATGAGTAAGAAAATATTTTTTAAATTTATACTATATCCACATTTTTTTTCAACATCATTATTAATATTAAGGTGACATTTATAACTGAGAAAAGGAAAAAGTAATATTTATCTACTCATAATTATTAATAATTTGCATTCTAAAATAAGATTACTCAATCAAATTTTATTTAACATATTAATTTTGTTAGGGCATTTTTGACATCATAGTGTATACATGTATTATTTTACTTGGTACATTATTATAAATCAAACACTGTAATAGGAATCTAGACAATTTTCCTGCCAACATTTTTATGAGTATTCAAACACTATTCAGTAATCAGATTACTTTCCCATATACATATTACTTTCCTGTATACATTACTTTCCCTTGCTTTCTTGTCTGGTACCAAACGAGGCCTGAGTTAATTTTACATGACTAAGATTTTTTTTTTTTAATTTATACTTTGTATCTCAATATCATTATTAACATTGTTATTAATGTGTCAATTGTAGTGAATACGCTTACGTGACATCTACACATGACAACACGGGAAGGCTATTAAAGTTTGATCCATCGACAAATCAAGTAACTGTCCTTTTGAACAATCTCATGTTTCCAAATGGGGTAGCATTGAGCAAATCTGGCGATTTTCTCCTCGTCACTGAAACTACAAATTCCAGAGTTTTGAAGTTTTGGCTCGAAGCATCAAAGTTTGGCACTGTTGAATTATTTGCACAACTCCCAGGAAGACCAGACAACATTAGCAGAAACCAAAATGGTGAATTTTGGGTTCCAGTTAATTCGAATGATGGTGTGGAACACAGGTTTGGGATGGCAATTAAACTAGGTGAAAATGGTGAAGTATTGCAGATGTTGGAGGATGCAAATGGGGAAACATGGATGTATGGCAGCGATACAGTTGAAGAAAATGGTTCATTATGGATTGGTTCAGTGGTGGTACCTTATGTTGCTAGGTTGAAAATCTCAAACTAATATGAATTGTGAAAAATAAAAATATTTAGTTAGTAGATTTATTTTATGAATATAGATGATAGAATGTTAGTAGATTTCAAACCATTAGAATGTCAAAAGTATCTTTTTTTTTTTTTTTTTGTATCTTCGTTTATTTGTTTATATATTCGTTTTGTTTTTTGTTTGATTTAAAAGCATTGCATGGCAGAAGTATCTTATTAATATGTTCATTTATTTATATGTACATACGTTTGTTGTTTATGTACGATGGTTCTAAGTAGCTATGGGCAACTTTTAAAATTTGACTTTTATGATAAAAAATTTTCAATGTATTAAAAGTATTTTTCATCACATATATATTCATTCCTTCCTTCCATACTTTATATTAGTACATCCAAATTTTGATTGTCGTCAAATTAATTTTTTGATCCAACAAGACTATATATCTCGTTTTACTTTGTACTACTACATCCATATTTTGATTCTTTTATCACTATCACTTTTATTTAGTTAACTTTTTGATCAACTAAGAGTATAAAATCATGTTTATGATATTAAGCTAGATATTTTCAAATCGAGGAAAAACAGATATCTTTTCACGAGTATTTATTTTCTTTTATGGTAGAAAAGTTGTTTTGAAAGGAACTATATTTGCCTGTTGAAATTTGAAAAGAGCACTTTAAAGTTAACGTATTATATCACATAAATAAAGAACATCATCGTTTACTTAAGAATACTAAAGCTAATGATCATATGCATAACAAACTAAAGACCAAAACTAACGGTGAAATGGGATTTAAGGCCAAAACTAGCTAAGAGCAATTCAACCTATTTAGTCTACTGGATCCTCTAGCAAAGAGGAATCCATAATTATCTCCTTACAATAAAATTTCAATTTGGTCTGGAAATCATCGATTTGTTTGCCTCTAAATATATGTGATGCAAGGTGAACAATTTCCATTGAAAAAATAAGTTAATTTTCTTGATGGCAGAATCCATTCTCCATCCAACTTTAGTTATGACTTACTCTATTTTTTAGCGGCACACTGAAGGATAGAATCCTTCTCAACATGCACCCGATTTAGCCCAAATAGAATACTAACTGAAATCCATCCAAGAAAGCCAAGATCTATGGCTTCATTTTTTTTATTTTTTTTTTCTCAAGTCTTTCCAATTAGTCGGTTCAACGATAACCCTACACGTCCTGCAATCTATGCAAAAAAAAAAATAATAATAATAATAATAAATTATTAAAAATCAAATATGACCAGTAACCAAAAACTTAAATTTTCAATTAAAACAACTTTATAAGGCCGTTTAATTTTTTTAAAAATCTCACAATCACATCTAGCATGCCACAATAACTAATTATAATGAAAAATATGAAGAACATCTTGTAGCAAAATAGAGATAATATGATAAGAAGGGAAATTCTTAAATAGATCAGATTCATGACTTCTATTGTGGGCCATGTCACATAAATATAATAATGCATGCTGATATAAAAAATAATATAAAAATATTTATATAGCTTATTTTAGACTATAAAAAAGTCTACATGTAGATCCGTGTACGAGGTTTATCAAAGAATTTTCAAATTAAGATAATGGCAATAAGAAAAATGGAGCGTAACGAACAATGATGTGGGCTTTTCCTTGGTTTTGGATCATAAATGGGACCACTCCGAAGTCATCAGAAAACAACCAATCCTCACGCTCACTAACTTTATATTTTGTGGACCGAGTCCCGCAAGGACTCCCGTTTCCGAAACTATTCTCGGAATCAAGCAAGACTTTGCAATTGAGGGTCCGGAAACCACTGAATCCACTAGTTTTTGTGCCCCTCTCATTATTTGTAGCCAAGTATTGTTCACAAAAGAATCAATTGAATTTCTACTTGTGTCATTTTCGAGTCACCTCAATCTTGTGGCTTTCATTCTTGCTCGATTTTTCGCTTTAAATTTGTGATCGAAAAGGGCTGCAAAAAATAGGTCAATTCATTAATGTATTATTGTTTGCTAATCGACAAGAAGTTAGGGTGGTTGTTTTGGTGTTATTGCTTTTCATTTTTTGTTTCTTTCCTTCACTGTGAATTGGGAAATCACTTCAGACCTACCATGTGTACTGTAACGAAAGATGGATCGTATGAGGACAGCATGAAATTTCAATCAATTATTGAGGTTGCAACAATAACACCGTCCTTCCAACACAAAGCTAAACAATCAATTTTTTTTTTTATAGAATTTTTGGTATACTAGTTTTTTTTTTTTTTTTTGGCGGTACAGATATACGGAATATACATTAAATAAAAATAAAAATTTAAAGCAAAAGGTCACAAAGAAAATAAAAACAACACATACAAATAATTTATGGTATAAATTTAGACATATCCTTTCTAATTTAATCTTTTTTTTTTGGTTTAAATGAATTTTTTCTATGAATGACAATGGAACATGAAATCAATTGTGCTCTTGCTTATCAACTTAATTTCTATCTACGATTTTTTTAAATGTAGATTTATATCGTTGATTAAAATTTTACCATCTTTCACTAGTTATTTCATGTGATTACCTAACAAAAACATAAATTCGATCATGTAGAATGTACAGAAACTCTGAATTAACAGCTAGAATGGATATTCATGAGTACAATTCTTTGCATAAGTTGGAAGAAGGGCAGAGGCTAGTTTTAACTTGATGTGAAAATATTGCATGCCACTAAACTTACTGCAAAGCCCTTGACGAGTTATAGAATGAAATAGCTCATCAGTAACCGGATGTACATCAACTTTTACACTACCAACTCTTGTTAAGACCCTAAAACGTGGTAAATATGACCCATAGGTTTGACTTAAACAATACAACACTTATCCTCAAAGCACTTTGAACTCTTATCTACTAATATTCTTCCAATACATAATGATGACTAATCTCATAGAAAGAAGCTACTCATTACCAATCCAAATGTATCTTAGTTTCCCACTGCTCATAAAAATATGACATAGCACCTTATAAGCTCCAAGTCAGCAATGGCAACTGGAGGCATTTTGGTGTTTTAACACTTCATGCATTCCCTATGCAATTGCTTGTAGTGAACAATTTCTCAATGTGTGAAAAAATTATTACATGAATCCGATTTACAGTATAACCAGTGAATCATATGGTCTAAAATAAAGTCACATAAATATATTTGCATTACTTTTTTACGTTATCATGCATTACTTTGATTATATGATATTTTTTTAGATCACAAAATTCACAAGTAGAGCCGTAAACCCGATCTACCTAAGAATTTCCGGTATGTGTGCCAGAGATCTGCCATACTTGTGAATATCCATTGGCCAAATTTTCCCTAGAATATATCCAAATTTAGATCAAATAGAATCTAAGGGAATTCTTAATCCAGACTTCCAACACTTTCTACAGGATGTCATAGACGCCGTACCTTTGTGTCCTGACAAGCAAGATATTACCTAGTACTTTTAGTATTTAATAAGAAAAAAAGAAAAAAAATCCATATTTTTTTTATTTGTTAGTATTTTAGGATGCTAATTGTTCAGACAAAGAAGATATTATATAACTCGTACTAGATACTTGTAGTATTTAACAAGAAAAAAATAAAAAATTTATTTTTTTATTCGTTACTAAATTAGGACATTGATTGTCCAGACAAGCAAGATATTATATAACTCGTTCAAAAATAATGTTCAATCTTCTCAAATGAAAACTTTAATCACCAAAATATTTTTTTTATTCAAATATTTGTGCACACTACAAAATGATTATATTTCAAGTATTTTCACAAACTATTTAAAGTATTAAAGTTAATGTTTTACCTTGAAACTCGTGACAAATCAAATTAATACAATTTGAATTGAAGAGTATTAAATTGTTAATTGGAAGTGTGCAATCATTGTAGCACGAGGACAGAGTTGTCCTTTGACGGAAAAGTATACAATACATCACGTGCATTGCCACGTGGTGTACTAGAATCAATAATTTATCGCCATGTGACAATGGTGGGTCATACCTTGTATTATTTGACGATGTGTGATTGGTTCTAATGCACGACGTGGCACGCCACGTGGCGCGTGGTGCACGCAATACTCACTCGTCCTTTGGCATAACGGAAAGGCCAGGAGAAGCCAGGTGGAAGAAACGTACCGGAAACCGCCGGGACTTTGGCGATTATTTTGGAACGGAACAAGAACGGCCCCACATTTGAGGATGTTGAATGTGGGTCCATCTATTTGGATGTGGACAGGAGAGGGTAGTATCAAAACTGAGGAAATTGACTGACGAGGATTCTTACGGCCTCCTTCTTTGCCACGTCATTTACGTTGTTTGGGCAACGGGTGTCACGAGTTTTGAGTTTTAGTAGCGTTAAGTTTACACTCCTGATTTAAGGAGGTAAAATCAGAGCTACGAGATTGAGATTGAGTAAGCAAAATCAAATTTGAAATGGAAAATGACGTGCTATTTTAGAGTGAAAAGTGATTGTGTTATATTTTAGTAAAGTTATACCATGATTTAATAGAATTAAACATTTTAATTAATCTATCACGTATACTCCAAATTGAGCTAAATGGCAAGGCTTGAGGTTTGAATACAGATGTTTGCCATCCTCTTCACACTATTTTAGGAGATTATGCAAATCTAATCTTATTTATTTAAAGTAATAAATCCAATTATTGCTAATGATTTACTAGCAGAAAACTCAAATAACAAAAATTTTTAATGGGTACTTTTCGATGAATTACCCACTAGAGACATGAACATTGATGCTGACAATTAGATTTTTTTTTTAGCAGACAATTAGCTATTTATTAAGGACTAACTAATACACTTGTAAGAAACTAATAATCTTCTATCTTTATCTTTTAAATCATACTAATTACTAAGGGAGGTGCACTTGACAACAATCATTGATCATTGACAAGAACGTTGATATTTAATCACAAATAAATTATTATATAAACACGACTAAGAAGAATACTTTTGTGAGCACTTACGCAATTGAAAACCCAAACGTGATCAATTATTAGGGCTGTTAAAAAAAATCAAAAAATCGAGAAAATCAACTTGCTTTGAACTGAAAAAAGAAGATAATCGAACCAGTTACTAACACCGAGTTGAGTAGCGGGTCAGTTCATAAATCAAGCGAGTCGGGATAGCGGTTCACATTCTTGCGAACTGGCGGGTAACAGACCCGGTCCGTAGTTAAGGGTAGTTTTGTCATTTTTGTATGTGGTATTGTTTTACTAATTCGTTGCTTATTTTTTGATTTATTTTATTGTTACTAATTTGTACTTCTATTTCATTCTTGATTGATAAACATTTGAGTATTTATTAAGTATTTTTTTATTTTTATGACTAATTGAAATGTGATGATGAATTTGAAAAACTAAGCGACTATCTATTTATTTAGTTTTTTGTTTTTTGATTGCTTTGAAAATTACAAATTTATGATGTAATTTAACTTTAAGATCATTGATACTTGTGTTATTTGTGATTTAATGATGGTTTATAATTTTTTCTTATTTTATTTTTATTTTGAAAATACTGGTAAATTATGATGGATCGAGTTGGGTACCCGGCCTATCCGAATTGATTTTGTGGGTAATCGGAAGGCTGGGTATCCATTACATGTGGACCGGTTCATAGTTCAAAATTTTGCCTAACCAGTAAGACCGATTTGGTTCAAAAAATTTAGTTCATGGACTGGGTACCCCGTCCATGAACATCCCTACCAATTACTCTTGAGATTTGAGCAAGATGAAATTGAAATTCTAAAAAGATTTTCTTTTGAAAATATCTAAATTTCCCTTCCAAGATTTGTTGGTTATAATGCATCCTTCCAATGATTAGGATTATCCAAAAAAATGATTGAAGATTAAATATTAAAATTGACCTTATATATACACACACACATATATATATCACCTGTCATGTTAAGGTAAAAATTGCTCTCTCAATACCCACTTGTGATTATCCATATGTTTGTATAAAGTCAAAATACTTTGCGCAAAGTGTTTCAAACGACATATCTTTACATGATTTAAGAAGTTACATGCGGGGTTAAGTTATGTTAGTACGTGTATTTGGCCCAAAAAAGAATTAGATAAGTATAGTGTTTTTTAACTCTACAATGGCTTATCTACTAGGCATTCTGATAAGCCACGCACATCTTATATGCCACAAAATAAAACGAACCGTTGAATATACCATGGAGAAACTGTTTTTACACTAAATTGGATCGTTTGTTACCCCAAATTGAGTGCCATCACTATGATAAGAGAACTGTCATTTTATGTCAGAACAACCTTGCGTATATGTACATTCTTAATGGAATTTAAGTTTAAGGTTAAGAGTAGGTTTCATCTCATATATACTTCATAAGAGTGAGTGAGTGAGTGAGTATGTGTATACAGTATATATGATATTTAATAAAGTTGAAATTGTATTTTTCAGGAGAATTTTAAGAGAATAATAATGTAGATCCTTTTAGCATGTAATGTATGTAAGAATAGTCGTTGGAGAATGTGTTTGATAATTTTTTTTTTTAAATTTTCTTTCTAAAACGTGCTATCCAAACTCTAATTTTTAGGCTTAAAAAATGAAAAAAAAATTAAAAGCTCCATCTTTCCTTAAAACTATGGTAATGTAATTTGGTACTATAACTTTAGAATATTTATTAATTTAGTATTGGTCCGTTTGATACAAATTTTTCTTTAATTTGGACAATTGATATATGTCAGGATTGTTTTCTTTGTTAATCTAATTTCTAAAACCAATAAGGGGGTGTTTGGTTTAGGGGAATCAAGGAGGAGAATGGGTATCATAAGTAATGATACCTATTGTTGATGTTTGTTAAACAACTATCACTATCATTCAATGGGAATGATAGTGATTAATTGGGGTGTTAATGATTCCCCCCAAAATACTATTATATCAAACCCATTACCCCTTATGATTAAAGGTCAAAATACAACCACTTAAAAAATACATATATTTTAAGTTACACACACCCCTAATATACTCTCTCTCTCTCTCTCTCTCTCTCTCTCTCTCTCTCTCTCTCTCTCTCTCTCTCTCTCTATTTTGTCTTTTGATTTTGAATATTTTTTATTAATACTTTATAAAATTTTTATAAAAATTCTTTTAATAAATTTTTCTAATAAAAAATTGAACTAAAAATCAAAGATATATAATACTCTCTATTACTACAATAAAAATGATTTTTTTAAGGTTATCATTTGCATAAAACTCAAATTAGATTATGGTTATATATTAAAATTGAAGAAATCTTTTTAACAATTTTCTTTAAAAAGATAATAAAAAAAGAAATAGAAAAAATATGTATATCATAAATAAAGATTTAAAATTTTTTAAATTTACTTGAAAGTCATTACAGTAAACCAAACAAGTATTTTTATAATGATACCCATTCCATTATTAAACCAAACATGTTGGGGGAATCATCAAAACCCATACTCATAATAGGGTTAATGATACCCATAGTGATAGTGATTGAGGAATATGAACCAAACGCTCCCTAAGTATTTCATTTCTTATTTTTTCCCCAAATACGAGTATGTTTGGTTACCGTAGAAACTCAAACATATTCAACTACGTAATCATTTAATTGGTTAATTGATTGAGTAGGATAAGGTATGATTACTAATTCTGGCGAAGTCATACAAATGGGTAGGATCAGTCAAATTGATTAATAAATCCAAGCACATCCCTAATATACAATGTTTGGATCTAACATAGAATTACTAATATTTTGAAGTTCCATTTACAATAGTAATGGAGTAACAGATGTTGGTACTAGATGTTCGGTGCTAGCGTCCATTACTCCTGTTACCATGGTAAATGGAGCTCAAAATGTTCGTCACAAATTTTTTTGTTTTTCTGAATAAAATTTGTTGAAAAAATGTTACTTTTTTGCGAATAATTGTGTAAAAAGTGAGACAAGTTATGGAGATGTTTTGAACATTTCATATAAGTTTTTAAAAAAATTTTTAAAATTCAAAAAACGAGAAGAAAAATTGTTGACTTTTGTTTAAAAAATTTCCAAATAACGTTCATTGGAAAAATTTTTCTAAATAATTCTCAAATAATTGTTAAAAAAATCCAAACGGAGCCAACGTTAAAAAGTTTTTGACAAGTGTACAATAAAAGAAATTTTTTTTTAAATAAAGGAACATTTTTAAAATTATTTTTGTAGTAGTGTTAAATCTTTTTATGCACAAAAAAAAAAAAACCCTCCTCTGTTCTTCTATAAATACATGCACAAGCTTACATCACGAAAAGCATTAATAGTCATCAATTAGCATTAAAAAAAACTCGCAGTGCTCATTTCTAAGAAAAAGCATTGAAATGTAGAAAGTTTCCCATAGATTGATACCAATGGCAACGAAGGCAGCAAAAACAGCTAAATCACTAATTTTAAGCTCCTTTTTCTCCTCCAAAACGCAGAGTTCGGCATTCCGGTCAGCCACCAGGCACGGTTCCGTGGTCCATTCGGGCTCATTTGGGTCATCCTCTTCATGTTTCTCTACATCCGCAGCAGCAGCTGCGGAGCCAGTGGAATCCCATGTGGGTATGACGTCGTCAGGCGGGGTGGAGACAAGGCTTTTCGGGCTGCTGAAAGAGTATGAAGATTATAGAAGGGCCCTTTGTGGTGGGCTTACTCATAAGGCTCTTCTTGTTGACGCTGTGGGCACTCTTGTTGTCCCTTCTCAACCCATGGCTCAGGTCAGCTGACAAATCATCCATTTTTCGTTCTACTACTCTCCGTTGTGTATAAAAAAAAAATATTTGTACTTTCGGTTTTTTTTTTTTTTTGGCTTTATATCAGCATTTATGCGTTTGAACGTGTGTATTTTGAGCTCTGATTAAGTGGGGTGTGAGAAAAATTAGAATTGAATTGTTTCTTTCTGCGTTCTTTCTTGATTTCTTCTTGTTTGTTTTGTAATTCTTTTGGGCTATGCAGATAATGTCCGGTTAATCTTTTTCTTGTTTCTTGCATTTCTTTGGACGATTTGGATGTTTTCATGCATTGATTCTTCTTTGTTTTTGTTGAAAATCCAATTGTTCTTAGATTCTTGATGCAATTATTTCCTCTTTTCTGATCTTTTCATTTCTTGGTTTGATTAGGGATGCTTAGCTTTTTATTTCTCCTTTTGTGTTTAAGTTATTTGCTGATTATGTTGATTTTCATTAGCTTAAATTTGAGTTTGTTAGACATTGATGTCATCAAACGGTTAAACCAAAATTTGTTGGCCAATTACTCAACTTTCTTTTGCTTGTGCTTGCCTTGCTTTGTTTATTTTGTTTATATCTTACTCTGTATTGTAAATTTGAATTTCTACTGTATTTGTTTTATGTGGGCTTGTTGTTCTCTGGTGCAGATTTACAGGCAAATCGGTGAGAAATATGGGGTCAAGTATTCAGAGGATGAGATATTGAAAAGATATAGGTGGGCTTATGAGCAACCTTGGGGTAGATCTCGTCTAAGGTGACTTGTTTCTCTTTCGCCATTTGAAATCTAAGTTGAATTCTTCATTATGTTTGAATTTAGTTAGATTGTTTGGATATTTGTTGTATATGTTAGTTGAAGAGCATGTATCAACTTCTTTGATCTGATTTGTTGGCAGCTTCAATATAAGTGAATTAAGATACCATTACATAAATTTGAATGGAGTTTTATGAATGATCTGCTATGTACATGAGTGCAGTTCAGTTCTTCAATTCTGTCAAACCATAAGAAAATACACAAGGTTCTTTTCCAAAAGATTTTTGGAGAAAACTATTGTTTCACAATTCACTTGTTCCCTGCCGCATGAGGCCGTTAAGATGTTAAGAGCATATTTTGAATCATTAAGGAATATTGAATATTCTTTGGAATGTGGACAACTAAAACAACTGTGGCTTCCTTACAGATAGCTTTCTTCTCATAACTTTGCTTTTATTTTCAAGTTCAACTATTAATGTAAATATCCATATATGAACATGTTACGCATGATGCTTTTGTCTTCTGAAATATTGGAAGCTGTAATATTAAGTTGATTTTTTTCATTCATTTGGCATGCACATGAGTAATTTTCCACTCCTCCATTGATGATCCGTATTGACCTCTTAGGTATTTAGATGGTATAAACTTATAATACAACTATGTTGATAAAAATAGCAACATCTTGAGAATTGTTTTAGTAGAGAATTGATTTACTACCCTCCTAGGAAGGGAAAGTAGTACCTCAGGTTAAATATTTGCAAGTCTAAATTTCAGAAGCCAGTCATGAAGATTTTCCTATTTTTGTTCCCTGAAATTCACTTTCCTTGACCTTGCAATTTTCAACCATTTCAGCTTTTTAGTTTTCTGTGGCACTCAAGTATTTATGTCCTTACAGTTTGTCTGTTTTGTGGTCAAACTTTGTGGATCACCATCTGAGTACCCCAACATTTTAGTTGTACAAATTTATCATCCTCCATATATAGATCATTTAACCGGAAAATATAAACAAAGAACAGAATATAGAAAATTCAAGTAAAAAGGTTATAATTGCCATTCACAGTTTTGAATTTCGCTTCTCCGTTTGGCAGACTTGAAGGTGTGTTGGCTTTCTGCAGCAGGCAATTTGTGTATATGTTATTGAATTCCCTGAAACAAAACATTAACTCAGTTTGGTTGTGTAATACTGTTGTTATGAAATCTGTAGTGCAAATTATCACTTCTGGTTGGTTGAAGAAGTGAAATTATCTTCTGGAAAAATGCCAAATTGAAAAAGAAAACGGTAGGCCAGTTTTGTTGTATTTGCGCATTCTATGTTGATACTTTTTCAACTAGTTCCTTGTGTTCCCAGAAGCCAGAAGGGTTGCTGCGGCTACTTTTTGTTTTTATTTTTTTTATTTCTCCCTATTGCTCTGGTTATTGTGATGAAAACTCCTACTTCCTGATAATGAACTTGGATATGACTGCTATGAGGTGGATCATCAATTGATCTTGATTGTCTTTCTTCACTTTCTTACTCAACTTAATGAACTTCCTAGCTCACTAACTGTATTCTAATTTTCATCTCTTTTACATGCTGAAATACTAACATGAGCTATAATTTTCTCCATTACCTCAGAGAAACCTGACCATTGGGCATCTCTATTACTTGTTCTTCAATTATTCTTAAAGTTGTCAATTTCTTTTTGGTTCTATATCTACATGTGGTACATGAGTATATATGTTGTTACTTTTGGAACCCCCCCCCCCCCCCCCCCCCCGTCTCCCTTCTCTTCTCTTTCCCTGAGATTCAATTTTTCAATATACAGATATGTTAATGACGGGCGACCATTTTGGCAATACATAGTCAGTTCTTCAACCGGATGTTCAGGACTCTCAGTACTTTGAGGAGCTGTATAACTATTATATGACTGAACAGGTTAGCTTGGTTGAAGATCAATGATTCGTCAAGTTCTGTGTTGGATGTAAATCATGCTTTCATTCTTTGCAAGGAAGCAATAATATAATTACAAACTCTGTATCATTTGCATATGTTAATTGAAATAAGAATTGTTAACGGTTGCCTCTGGAATTTTATTAAATTAAACATAACTTGTTCCTATTTTAGGCTTGGCATATTTGTGATCCAGATGCTGAGAAAGTGTTCCAAGCTCTCAGAAAAGCAGGTGTTAAAATAGCTGTTGTATCAAATTTTGATACCAGGTTAAGACCTTTGCTGAGGGCCTTGAATTGTGATCACTGGTTTGACGCCGTTGCTGTTTCAGCTGAAGTATGTGATATTTTATCTCCTTTTGGCTATCCTATTTTACCCTGTTTTCTTGTCCTAACGGAACATATTTGGTGCTTTATCTTGCCTGAAATCAGGTTGAAGCAGAAAAACCTAATCCCACAATTTTTTTAAAAGCTTGTGACTTTTTGGAAGTAAACCCCGAGGATGCGGTGCATGTTGGGGATGACCGAAGGAATGACATATGGGGTGCCAGAGGTGCAGGTTGTGATGGATGGCTCTGGGGAAGTGATGTTCAGTCCTTCAAAGAGGTAACTCTATCTTTCAATTTTTCGAACTACATGTTTGATAGGTTTACTGTTTGATGGTGATGTCCAACGACAGGAAAACGTGTTCTAATTTGTGGATACTAATTGAACATGTAGTGGAGTTTTATTTCTGGTTATTGATGTTCTAATATCTCGACTTTCAGGTAATATGACAGTGTACCAATGTTTCATTATCTTTTTTAGTTTTTTCTAGGGAAAGATCACTCTTGCATTTCTTTTTTGAAAAAAACTCCATGCAAGCAAGTTTTAGGGTATTTCCCGAAATAAAAGAACTTACAGTCACCTGTGTTTGAGGAGTCACCGGACAGGCAGTTGAGAGTCCAGTGCTTAAGTTTGTGATGTTAGATTCAGGACAATATCTTTGACTTCATGGATAAGAGAATTGGAATTAATAGTGGTAAAATCTCTTCACGATAATTGTAATCCTCTTCCTGCTTCAATTCCAGTCCTTGAATTAGCCATGACTAATTGACCAAACATTTCGTATAAATTTTGTTTCTGAGTTAGTACATATAACCGCAAGCACAGCTTTCATACGCTTTCTTTGTCGAGTTTCCAGAAGTTATTGCTACTTGTCTGAAAACATGACAGGTGGTAACATGCACAACTTAAGGGTGAAATGATCTTTGTGGTCGTGGTGTTAATGTTGTTTTTAAACTGATGTCCTGGGAGTGAAGAGATGTGGATTTTAAAGCGAACAAAGTTGGAAAAAGTTGCTACAAAATTTTTTTCCTTTTCAGGCTGGGCTCATAATGAAGACATTTTATTTTTATGATAGGGTTGTGTATATTTTGAGTTCTTGGTTGGATTTCATTTTGATCTTTTGAATTATGAATAGCATAAGCATGCCTGCTTAGTTAAACAGTGTACTAAATTCATAGTTCATATGATGCTTGTCAAAGTACATACCCACTCTTTTTGATCTTCTATCAGTACTGTGAAAGTGCTACAAGGATTTCTTTGCCTTTCAAAGACGTTGGCATGAATGATGAAAAAATTGCATTCTTGGTGCAGGTTGCGCAGAGAATAGGCGTTCAGGTTTGAACAAAGATGAACCCCTTTGCCTTCAAATGTACAAAAGGCTCCCTGTGCTCCCTCTCCTGTTTCTTTCTTGTATATATTCTCCTTGAGACTTTGTTAGATTAGAGATTTGGGAGACTTGCAATGTTGGAATAGAATAAATCGGGCAGAGTACAACCACGTAGGAGGAATCTTTTTTAATTTGTTTGTATTTTGACGCCGAATGTTGCCATTCTCGATCGCTTTCTTGATCAAGATTTGATGAGCTGCATTACACCTGTGCTTCTGTGTGCGCGCCAGAACTATGTTGTTTCCCCTCATCTGAAAGTTACCCTAGCTACTCTTTTAAATTTGCACTTTACTCCACCTCAACAGCGGGATGGATATATTAAACTAGCTAAATTCATTAATTCCATATTACCTACATCCACATTTAATTTCAAATCCATTTGGAATAAAAGTGTGCCTAGTTTCAAATATTCCCATGGGTGTTAACTTGACTCTGTGAGTCGGATTTTGACACGTATGAATTCAAAACATTTAAATTTTAGATATTGACTATAAGTTTGGTCTACCAAAACTCATAGGCATTTCCTTCTCCAGTCGGCAATTGTCTGAATGGTGTGGGTTTGTGGGTTCTTCTTAGATTTCCCTTTTTCCCTTTCCCTTAACGTTTCAAAACAAAAAAAAAAAAAAAAACTCACAGGCATTTAATTCATACTTAATTAATTCTAGTTTGAATCAAGATCGTGTTAACTCAAGGTCACTTGGCTCAATTTTCACTTAAATTTTTTACCAAATAAATTCTCAAACAATTTATATTGCATAATGATAGAATGTTATGTTTTAAACTGGTTTTCATATACGATCAAAATTTTAAAAATTACAGTCAAACTTGCTTCATTCAAATGAAACGAGTTATAACTTTTTATTGCAATTGATCATATTAGTTTTGCAAATTTTTAACTTTATGTATCATGTAAATTGTGTATTTGTTAGGTATTGTATCCCACACTAGGATGACAAGGAAGTTTGGAATGGTCTACAAGTTAAAATAAAATTACTCATTGAAAATTTGATGCCACTATTTTTATAAGCAAGCACTACAGCCAAAAAAGTTGTAAGTCTAATTTTTGCTCAAGTTTTCAGCAATATTAAAAAAAATTTAAATTTATATAGAAACCTATTTTTATGGCTTATTCTGTTGTTGTCCATGAGACTCGAGGCATAAAATAAAAAGAATTCATATCTATATATTAATTTTTTTTTATAACCGGATTTTATCGACAATACTATTACCATTACAATAATGACTAAAAAAATTTATATTTACATATTATTGTTTTAAAATTACCGTAAATGCATACACACACGTAAGATAATATGTATATAAATAAAATGATAATCTATACATTCAAATTTTTGATAAAAACATTTGTTTTAAATTTTTTACAGATCAAAATATTAAAATACTCATAAGTTACACAGGGGTTTTAGTCTCTCTCTCTCTCTCTCTCTCTCCATCTTTTTTTCGTTCCTTTTTTTTTTTTTGGGTGGGCCCTTGACAACAGTTACAACTTAAAATGCAGCATTAGCCGTTTGAAATTCGTCTATTTAAGCAGGCGGGAAAATCCCTACCAAAATCCCATTCCCCGCTCCTAACCCCCGCCGGTCTCCAAACCCCGACCCCTCATTCTCCGGCAACGGCGGAAGCTTCACCGGGTTCATGGAGAGAATTCACGTATCAGTAAGGGCAAGACCCTTATCTCCCGAGGATACCAAGATTAGCCCTTGGCGAATTTCCGGAAATTCGATATTTATACCTAATCAGACTTCCTCCAAGTTCGAATTCGGTAGTCTTCTTCTTCATCTTTGTCCACATTGAAGTTGATAGGTTTTATTTGGGAGTTCTTTTCCTTCCTTTTTTTCTGAATTTTTCAATTTCTTTGGGGTTTTAGATCGAGTTTTTGAGGAGGGATGCAAAACCGCAGAGGTTTACACTGCTCGAACTAAGGACTTAGTCGCGGCCGCAGTTCGTGGATTTAATGGTAATTTCTTTCTATTTTAGTACTACATTAGTTTTAATGTATGATAAATTTTGTTATCAAGATTTTCAAGAAAATGTTTCCAATTCTTGTTTTTTTAAGTTATGCTTAATTACTACGGATTTAAATGACAGATTGGAATAGAAGTTTGTTTGATTGTTTTTTTTTTTTTTTTTTTTATTTCATTGTTATATATCTTTATTTATACGTTCTTTCTAGGAACTGTTTTTGCATATGGGCAAACAAGTAGTGGAAAAACCCACACGATGCGTGGATCAGCTTCCGAGCCTGGAGTCATCCCTCTTGCTGTGTATGATTTATTTAACATTATACATGAGGTAGCTGTAATTTCTTCCTGCTCTTCATATTGCTTTTAATATCTTTTGCTCATTTTGCCTCCGATGGGTATGAGTCGGATGGCAAAAATGTTAAGAACACAACACCTAAGTATCCGAGGCAAAACAGTTACAGTTTCTGCGCAGTTTTTTTTGGATATTTTCTTTTATACCTTTTTTGGCAATGAATGTGAGATGTTGCCAGTGTAGCCTAGTAATTTTTGTGCGATTTAATTTTGTTATCTTTTGCCAGTGTACCCGCATATTATAGCTTTGATTCAATTTGGCTGGTGAATGTTAGCTATGTGTAGCAGCAACCTCACAGATAATGCCGTGAAAGAACAGAATTTTCTTCTTAAATTAAAAAAAAAAGAGAACTTTTTGGCTAAGTTTGATCAGAGTGTATAAAAGTGTGCTTTGGATATTGATTTATCAATTCAGGATATTGCTCAAACTCAGTACAGGCTATGAACATAAGAAAAACAAGTTAAAATTGCTATCTTCTTAGTAGAGTTATGTTATATGTCTTCTGGTGAGTAAATAATTTGTGAATGAAAGGACCAAGGAAGTGCCACCCATACATTGCAACAATTTTGAAGTGCCACCCATTATCTATCTATGCAATAAATAGTTGGTCCACAGCTCAAGAAAGAATTACAGCCAAGTATATCTAATTAAATGAAGCCCTTGGCTATGACTTGGGAGTCCACGTGTTTGATACAGTAAATCTGCCTCTTTAAATTACTGGAGTAAGGCTACATTAGTTGAGGCTCTGCTCTTAGATGAAAGACGTGCCTAGCATAATCAAATGTTATGTCTGGATCAAAACATTTTATTGCTATATAAGCATCAGTACAAATTGTCTTAAGGTATGCCAATAATGTCCTTTATGTTCTCTGTAGTTTGGGATGTCTCTAAATGTAAATCCAGTTTGAAAATTTATCGATCCAACCTACAAAAATTCTCTTTACAATTTGTTCAAAGCATGGTGGGAGCTTTAAAGGAAGTTTAACCAAGGGGTTGTTTCTGCAACCATAGATTGTAAATCGTTGTTCATGAGGCTGCAAAAATTTGCAAAAAAAACAATGATAGTGGGACAAAGGGATATAACCTTATTAAGCTTGCAGACCATGTGAAGTTAAAAGCTATTAAAGTGCTTGACCTTGACAGGAGCTTGATCCTTTGTTGGGCTCGAAGAAATTATTAGGTAACTGAGATCAAGCAAATATGACAATGTTTGAATTACCTGCCTTCCATTTTGATCCACTGGTTTGACAATGTATTTCAAATTTAGAGCATTATTTATTACAGTAATTTAGATGGCTTTTAAATTGACCTCTTTTAAATCTTTAGTAAGATTCATCAAGGATTTGAAATCCGTGAGACATGGGTGTCACTTGAACTTTTTATGTTCATTAAGTGGTATTGGAAAATTTCATTCTCATTTAAGTCGTTTATTCCGATGTAATATAACGCAAAAAGTATGAAATTTAATGATTTCAAACTTTTTCCAAAAAAATTAAATTCACCAATACGTATGCAGTCTTTTGGTTTGGACTAATTATTTCCTACTCCTCTCGCTCTAATCACCATAGGACATCAATTTGTTATTTGGGTCCTGCTAGTGTATTGTTCTTTCAGCATGCTTATCTACGTAAAAACTACTGCATTCCTGTAAAGATTGATCGTTATGTCATGGTCTTGTATAATGGAAGCTTTGGATATTTCGTTTAATTTTTACTTTTAGGAAATGGATCGAGAGTTTCTTTTACGGATGTCCTATATGGAGATCTATAATGAGGAAATCAATGATCTGTTAGCTCCAGAGCACCGAAAACTGCAAATTCATGAAAGCATAGAGGTACTCTTTTAGCATGTCTCTTGCCCATTCACCTCGTATATATCCTATAAAGCACTCACCATTTATCACATATGAAGCGGGGAATATTTGTTGCTGGATTAAGAGAAGAAATTGTGGCCTCCACAGAGCAAGTTTTGGGTCTTATGGAGTTTGGAGAATGTAAGTTCCATCATTTATTTAATTTATGTCATTGCACTCCATTTATCTCCCCTATATTCCTTCTATTCTGTTATGTTCTTCCTTTGGCTAATTTGAAGCCTGATTCTTGGGAAGTCAGTGGAAAGAAAAAGCATTCATTTCTGATATATAACTTTATCTTTTTCTCTGTGGCATAAATTTGAATTCTGTTTAAAAAAATTGCTTCATGCAATATAAAAATTTATAACAGTGAAAAGATTTCCCCCATCTTTTACTATTAACATGTGCATAGCCATCTATTCTGCATTGTAGAACTTGTCATGTTCCAATTAGTTCTTGTCACTTGGTTATTTTTTCTTCCCCTCCTTTCAAGAGAAAGGAAGAAGCGCTGGGAGCCCCGAGGGAGGCAGTTAGGGGTGGGAAGGAATGACACCTTAAACTCATTATAGCCACCCTACAGCTGACAATTTGTTTGTTTTTCTTCTTTTACAACCCATCATTCTTATTTTATTTTATTTTTCCCTTTTATAGCTCATCGTCATATTGGAGAGACAAACATGAATGTGTACAGCAGTAGGTCCCATACAATATTCCGCATGGTTGGTCTGCTTCTCATTTGAATTTTATATGAATTGAGTATGTTAATTCAATATATTAAGTAGCTGCTACTTTAGATAATTGAGAGCAGGGAGAAAACTGAAGATTCAGATTCAGACAATTCATGTGATGCTGTTCGTGTATCCGTTCTGGTATTTCCCTTTTCTTTTTTTCTATGTAGGATTTTGTATCATCACAACTTCTGCTAATTTAAACCACGTTCTTTTTGCAATTTTTTTTAATCAACTTTCAAACTATACTTTGGAATGCGAGTTTCTTTTAGAACTTGGTGGACTTGGCTGGTTCAGAACGTGCTGCAAAGACTGGAGCAGAAGGAGTTCGTCTAAAAGAAGGCTCTCACATCAATAAAAGCCTAATGACATTAGGAACTGTGATAAAGAAACTGAGTGAAGGTGTTGAGAGCCAAGGGTACGCTTGAAATTGTTTTAAAGTAATCTTTTATTACTTTCTCTGTAACTTCTAATGCATATCTTGAATTGCAGTGGCCATGTACCCTACCGAGATAGCAAGCTCACTCGTATCCTGCAACCGGCACTGGGTGGAAATGCCAATACCGCTATCATATGCAATGTTACACTTGCACAGGTGATGACTTTGGCATTCTTATGAGAAATGGAATGTTTTGGAATCTGTTTATAATGTTGCAATATGTTAATGACATCAGCCATTTATTTTATATTGTTTTGGTTTGTCCATCTGTTTTAACTGAAAATTCTCATCTCTGTGTATGTGGATTCGGGAAATAGTAGTACGTATTGCAGGGTTGTCCATCTGTTTTATTTTATATTGTTTTGGTTTGTCCATCTGTTTTAACTGAAAATTCTCATCTCTGTGTATGTGGATTCGGGAAATAGTAGTACGTATTGCAGGGTTGCCTATTTTTGTATTTAGGTATGTATCTATAAGGCTGTATTTGTTGCATAAATTATTTGACTTCACTCTTTTGTTCTAAGTTTCTTAGTGGCAGCCACCTGTTTGTTGCATGTATGCTTGCAGTGCTCCTAGCACTCGCATTTGATTGCAGTCAACCAGTGGATGGAATGGTTTTGAGATCAGGCTGTTAGTTCAAAGAACTGCTTGTGAAAAAAGAAGAAATCCTACAGGGATTTTAGTGATGAAAGCTTCATAAACTTCAGCTTAAATCCTAATCTTAATTGACTTATAGTTTTATGAGGAAAAACGTGACAGGGATATTCATTGGCCGCAAGACTACCTTATTTGACTAAAACTATGATTTCAAAACATGGAAGCTCTTGATTTTTTGACATTGAGACTTGAAATAAATTATTATGAAAACCTGATGTTTGGAACTAAGGACAAAATAAACTATCACTGTGTGTATGGCATAAAAAACTTTTTTATCAAATTATTATGTTTCCAAAAGTAAAATATTCCACCATCTTATTTAATTAAATAAGACAACCTTAAGCGCATAGTGCAATCAAGGTGTAGAGGTAAAAGCCTGCTCTTTTTCATGCATATGCTCTTTCATCGACCAATTCGACGTATGATTGCTAATGACTGCTCTACTACCTTGATGCATTGATCGAATCTGAGTTACAAATGCTACCTGCATAAATACATTGCAAGAGTATTTTATCAAACTTAATTAATTATATTAATCTGGCAGCTATTTTATTGGTATTGAAATTGTTACAACTTTAGATTCCCATTGTGATTTCCATTTACTTAAACAGCTGGAGTAAAACTTCACACAAATAGGAATTTTGCTTGTTTTGTATGCCATATCTTACAGCTATTATATTTTGAAAAGTTTCATGTCTGATGTGTAGTTTAGATTTATTTTCTACTTTGAATTTGATCTCTTACTAATAATATCCTTCTTGTGGCATTTTGAACTCCTAAAGGTTGAGTTGCTCCTTCTACTCAAATTAATTGTACACCTGCAATATGGTGGCAAAAACCATAGCTATATTTATTGCTTTAGAGCTTATTTTAGGTATCTATGTTATGGTGTGATTGATGAATTCTTGTCACCTGACAAACTGCTCTTTCTGTCCACAATTGCTCTTTATTTGACTGCAGACCCATGCTGACGAGACTAAAAGTAGTCTTCAATTTGCCAGTAGAGCATTGCGTGTCACAAACTGTGTTCATGTGAATGAGGTTGGATGTCTTTGGTTTCCATGTGATTGTATTGTTACATCCTGTGTATAACTATCTTGTAATTATTTTATGAGCAGCCCTTGACATTCTTCTATTTGTTTTTCTCTCTTTCTCATTCATTGGTTGTTTTTCTGTTCGTCACTATTCACTTCTAACCTATACCACATATGGATGCTAGATATTGACTGATGCTGCTTTGCTAAAACGGCAAAAGAAGGAGATAGAAGAGCTCCGGGCCAAATTGCTGGTGGTTGTTTTTTATTTTATGACACAATGGAGTCCATGACTTCATGTTGAGGATTATGTAAAAGTATTTACCTAACTTGTAAGTTTCCTTGTCCTCAAGGGTTCGCACTCAGAGCATCTTGAAGAGGAGATTCTCAGTCTACGGAATGCTTTATTGAAGGTTTTCATAATTTACTTCATCAGTTGTCTCCTTTAAAAAAAGCATGTCATATTTCTCAACATAATTCTCCTGTCTAGGCTGAACTTGAGAGGGAAAGAATGGCTCTAGAGTTGGAGGAGGAGAAGAAAGCTCAGGCTGAACGTGAGAAAAGGTTGCAGGAACAAGCCAAGAAAATTGAGAATCTGAGTTCTATGGTTTTGTGCTCTAATAAGAATGAAAATCATGACATCTACAAGAAGGTTTGTGATTGAGTAGGCATTCCTTTTTTTCCCCATAATTTTTCTATTGTTTTTAATTATACAAGTTTTAATAGGTAACTCGATTTGAGGTGCCTAACTCTGTTTTGCTGTTCTTAATGTTGCTGAATATAATCTTTGTAATTTCTTCTGTATATCCTAAAAATTAAGATGAAGTTTTATTCCGCAGAGTTGTTACATTAATATGTTAAGCAACTTTCACTTTCTTTTACCTTTTCTCCTAAAATACTTGGATGGTGCAGGAGAATCAATTATGTGTATAGAAACTTTTAATGATACTTTGATGGTGTATCAACTGCTAAAATTGCTCTAAATTACTCATCACAATGCAAAGCCTTGGGTTTCATATGTTTTGAAAAATACAAGTAGTAATTATTCTATTTTCTTCAGAACATAGGCTGTGGGCATGAGATAAAGCTAGAATTTGCTCAAGGGATATTTTAGAAGTAACATGCAATATGGCAGGTATATATTTAACGCTGTTTATATGTGCTTAAAGCATTAAAATCAGGTTGAAAGGGAAATTTAGCTCAATTATATTTTAATAAGAGCTAAAATTTTAGCTCATAGGCATGAATCCAAAAGTAGTTTAACAAATGAGTCAGCTTATTATTGGTTGCGACTTTTCTTTTAATCAAGTTGTCAGACATATTAGCAAATGGAGGTCATAATTTGAGGTTTCTTCATATGTTTTGTGATCTTTGCCTGGACTAGCTTAAGGCTTGCTTAGTTATATCAGACATAATGTACATAAATTAGATTTTCTTCATAATGTATTTACTAAATTAATATTTTGATGCCCTACACCTTGTAATTATTGGAGTGCTTCACCAAAATCCCCATCATCTCAAGGTGTCTTTCTCTAAAAAGAAAAATGAACCAATAATAAACTTTCCCTATTTTCTGATAAAGAACGTATA